>JAECUM010015928.1:0-12934 GCA_016617855.1 Megalonaias nervosa | reverse complement strand
CCAGGGTAATCCAGCAGCATGTGGCTACTTTAGTGTCACGTTTGTGCAGATACTTGCCAGGGCTCCTGAAACGTTGGAAGTCTCTTTTGTAGTCAAGGACTCAGCTTTTCTGTAATGGTTGATAAGGTCAACCACGCATACGTGAACGTGCATCGCACAACCTTTGTCTTGCGGCTGAAGAAAGAGGTCGGGCTTATGCAGCTAGTTAGGTTTTGAAACAATAAAACTCTGCCTGGTTAATTTGCATGGTTCTCGCAGGTAAATAGAAAATATTGCCTATTGGTCGATGCTCGCCCTGGCAAAATGGTCTGAGATTTTGGCGACTTCTGCCAGCATCTTGACTGCAACCATGCCCTTTCAGTAACCTCATGGGCTGTAGCATATCGCTGGAAGTTTAGAATCCATTGTGTCTTGTTCTTTTAAGATGTTTCCTGTACTTTTTGTTGCATTACCTCCTGAACTACAAACGATCGCGCTTCAGCTTATTGTCTTTGAAATCCGGTCGGCGGGCTATACCTTCCTTCGAGCATTTGTAACAAAACCATGTCAGTTATATTTTGAACTTGACTCGTTCCTGTAAAAATTAGTAAAAATTTAAAAATCATTGTTCAACACGATGTGTGTGTGTGTGTGTGTGTGTGTGTGTGTGTGTGTGTGTGTGATCTTAATTTATTTAAAATATCGTATTATTTAGAACTCTTTTTACTACGTGAGCCAGAAAAGAATGAAGTAATTTAACAACGTTCCGTATAAGAAATCATAGGTTCCTTATTGAAACTGAAAAATGGCAAAATTTGAATATATCTGAAAGTATATACAACTTATTCGTCTGATAGTATATAATTTATGAATTTCACTATTTTGTCGATGCTAATACATTGCTGAAAGACAAATTGAGTGAGTTGCTAAAATTAAACATATATTAATGTATTCTTGAGATTAAGTTCATTTATCGGACGAATGTTTAAATCATTACTTTTCTGTATAATCTCAAAATATTTATATTTGTTTTCAATCCCATTTTATGAATATTCAATTTATTGGACATAATATACCTCTTTTTGGCCTTTTCTCTTCTATCTTTCTCAAGACTATATACCACAGCCATTACTAATTTGTATTTATACTTATATATGTTTTTAGGGCTGACTTGGCAATACATTTATGTATTTTGTTACACGGAACTATCATTGGTGTACCTTGACAAACGCCTGAAATAATTTTCGCTGCTTTAATCTGAATACGTTCTAATTATTCACATTCGACCCTAGTATAATGATTCCAAGAATTTCGAACTTTTCAGCACGATTATGGAATATTACATTTATCTGATTCCACCATTTTGGAATATTACATTTATCTGATTCCACCATTCTGGAATATTACATTTATCTGATTCCACCATTTTGCATCAGACTGAAATATGATTGTGTGAATGTACATTTACAACCATGCCATTCAGAGATACAAAGTGTTTATGATCATGTTGCTTTTCTGCGCAAAGATGGATTTTATTTTAGAAGCATTTAAGTTAATGGATATTTTTTTTTGCTCGAGAGGTGATTGACGCAAATTCATAATTAAGCTATTATAACGGGTAGCAACATCATCATCGATAAAAAAATATACTTGAATCATCAGCAAACAGTTTAACACTAGCACCATTTTGGTTCGTTGTGTTTCTTTAATCTATTTAATTAATGAAAGGAACCAAGCAAAAAGCCCCACATGATAAAAATGTAGTCTCCTGAGTTAATATATGTTCCCTATCTCAAAGATAATTTTCAGATAACTTTAACAGTCTACCTCTATTTCCCCTTATCAAACATGTGTATATACTCCTTAAGACCAGATTTGTTCCACTGCATTACCTTTATTACAAAAGACAACTCTTGTCTATTTCTGCTCATTAAAGAATTAATTAGTTGTATTAAAATCAGAAGGAGATGGTTAACAGTTGAGACTCCTGACCCTTAATCAGACTTGTGCAAACGTCTAAAGGTCATATCGCTTAAATAAGTTATAAAACACTTTGAACTAATTTTTCAAAACAATTACTTCTTTAGATACGTCTGTAGTTGCGAGGGTCACAAGTACCGAATTCTTCTTTACGCTCAAGTGTTACGTTGGCACGCTTCAAAATATATGGTATGGTCGACTGATGCAAGCATGTATTGAAGAGCATATGTTCTGGATTTATAGGGTAATAGATATAGCATCGATGAGATATTTTATTAGGACCAATTGCTGGAGGGGTTGGGGGTTGGGGCATTAATCTGATCAATAATATTATCATGCTCAGAGATATTGATTTGTTCAAATGATTGATCCGGAGGCATATCAGGTTCACTGAGGAGACAAAAGTAAGATGTGTATTCATATTCTGAGTTTTTCAATGGGTGAATACAAACTATTCCAGCACTGTTAATCGGTCTGTTTACTTTTTGTCGGTTCTTCACCATTTGCAAGGTGGTGTTGATTTAGTACTTTATAGTTATCTTTCTAATTGTAGATTCACTCATATCTATTCCAGTAGCAGCTGGTATATTTACGCTTTGCATTATTATGCATTACATTTCTTCGCATATACATTGTTTGTTTCCTAAAGCGCGTTGGCATCGTCATGGGTGTTCTTCAGGTAGGTACAGTATACTTTTCAATTACATTGCCTATAATTACGTCCACATAATTGTTTATAGGACAAGGTATATACATTGTCTATACGTATGTGTACATTGTTGTTTATACGGCAGAATATATATATATATATATATATATATATATATATATATATATATATATATATATATATATATATATTTCTATACGTACATGTACATCGTCGTTTGTAGGACAAGGTATCTTACATTTTCTATATGTATGTGTACATCGTTGTTTAATGTGCAAGGTATCTACATTGTCTAAACATAAGTACACATCATCGTTTATAGGGAAATGTGTCTACATTGTTAATACATATTAAAACATAATATGATTAAAATCGAGATCTAAATAGCACAAATACAGTTTTATGTTTTGGTGCCCCATGAACTTTCATATCTCTGTTTTTGAATAATCTGTCAAATAGAGCATGGCATTTCGTGGTAGGGACAATTATTGTAAGAAATAACGTTCTGCAATTTCATGAAATGTGACAACTGTAACTGGGTAAATTGAAACGTCAATGGCATCGTATGTTATTTCGATCTCCGTTATGTTAGAGACCTCCATATTTGATTTGTTCTTAAAATCAGCAAATTTGCTCAAAATTGGATTTGTAAGGCTGTGCCATGGAAGTGTGCAAAAGACCCAATACAATATTAAAGAGTGACAAAACGTTTGGAAATCATTAAGGTAATAATGTACTCTGCAACGACGGATCGGCATGGGGGCTTGTGTGGTAAATCAGCGCGAAACAATGGAACGTTTAGGGTGTGTTTTCTTTACAGTATATGATGGTTACATTTATGCCATGGAAACGCTTCAGTTGCAGGAACTTCTGAGTGGCGTCACCCCATGAGCTCCCAATTAGGGTTTCATCCCACAACGCCCTTACCCATTTGCTTATTCAATCCCCCTCCCCCAATAAAACCGGATGTTTTTAATCTACCCCTGCTGTGGAGTCTGTACAGTTACTGTCACACCATCTTTCGAACTCGCTTTTATTGCCTTGGTGTTGGAGTTTTGAATTATCAGTTCAAAAGGTTGAATAGTTGCTGCGTCCTGTTTCTATTCCCCAAGGAAGACTACAACTATTTATTCATGAAATTAATGTCAAAATCAGGATTTACGAGGAAACAGTTATAAATTGCTGATATAGGATCACATCAGCGTGATAAATTATCAATTTTACATTATAAATAATGGTTTGTTTCGTCTGCATCTTCCATTTTAGCGTAGATAAACTCTCACGGGATAACTGCCTTATGCAGATTATAAACTGTCAAGACGGTATTTGTGAATTGTTATGACTCTAGATCTTCAACTATGTAAAAAAGGAAACGAAACCAACAAGTTTTAAAAGAGGAACAATAAATTTATTTACATAGAAAACAAAGTGAAAATTCAGAAGATACTTAAATTTTGTAAACTAAATTCACAATAATCAAAATGTCCAATCACAAGTCCAAAAGTATAGAATGTTCTGAATGAATCTTAAACGTCTCGATGTATCAGAATGATATAAACCAGAATGTCTTTGAATACGTCCTCACTAATCTCAATGTAGCGTGTCTTTTTACAAAACGTCAATGGGCACTTTGTAATTCCAATGAATAATTTAAATAATTAATTCCTCTTAAACTATATCTGAACCAAACTGCAAACACTGATCAGAGATTCCCAAAGACTACACATGACTGAGTAGTCGTTACAGATTATCAAAATATTAACTGTTCTGTGATATGATAAAAACCTGTTGTAGATATGCAAATAGTATCAAACTATAAAGGGAACTAAGTGTGCAAATAAGTTAATCGAGGTCATGTAAGATGAAGTCACTGAAGGGGATTATTGTTTATTTTCGCAAAGATTTCGACATCATACGCAGATTTAATTTTGCTATACCCATCAATTCACATAGAAACTGCGCATGTCTATATTTGCTAAATGGTATTACATATATATAACGGCTTTCAATAGATTATTTACAAAGTTAAGACTACAGAACTAACTGCTATGAACAGCTTGGGATAAATAGATGCCTTGCTGACTACGGACCATACATAATTCTCTCTCATTACTTCACGAAAAACAGTGTTATGTAATGTATGACAAAAGTGTATCATTTATTGATATATGCACATATTAGACACGCAAAGGCGGCTTCATCAGTCGATACACATTTTCTTTGATTTCATAGCTGCATGAGTAAATTATATATTACACATACTCCGACTGAGTAGTGAAATATTAATTGCACGTATCTTCTTCATCGTGTTTGATTATTTTTTTTTTTAAAATATGATTCTAAAGTTTTGAATATTTAGTGGCAAATTACAAAATCGTAAAAATGCTGACGTATACAAACTTGAAACTTTCGCTGTGCATATGTACCGTGGAGTTCATAGCCTGCTTGAAGTAGTGATATTTGTAAGAGTTCAGCAAGGATGAAGGTGCAGACGACACCAACTATCGTTCCTACCGTTAATATTTTATCAAATTTATGTCGTCCTCTGTGAGCAATTCACAGCATCTGTTCGTAAATTTCCATCCATGTCCAAATTGATTTCTGGAGAAATTAATTATAAGTTCTCCTGTGGGAATAAAGACATATAAAGGTGAAATCGACCTTAAGACCGATACTTGAAAATCTGACGTCTAGGGAATAATGTCAATTCAATTATAGGTGAGAATCGAGTGGATATTAATTGTATTGATTCCACGAGGAATGGTGTGACTTCTAAACGAATGGCATAGCTTTAAAAAAAAAAGAAGTATTGCTTTAGCTTAATTTGACAACCTGACCCAAATGACCTGAGTGTAAAGGTTATAGTAAACAGATTTATTTTGCATGGATCCAAAATGGGAACGTTACTATGTAAACAAGGATTGACGTGCAGCACTTACGTTGAACACGGAATCCAGACACAAATAGATCATACACGAATATTCGTTGGTCAAGAAACCCTGAAGAGTAGATTTTATTTATTTCACATCTTTGGTACATATATTAAAATGAGCGAAAAAAGTGCTTAGCTATACTTAATATTGCAACAGATAATAAATATTACATCAGCCTTTATTTTGTATGCAGCTTTCGCTGTTTGATGGTGGTTACTGTATTTTTGTAAAGATTTGACCTTGACTGAAAGACAATGTATATTAGTCTTTATAAAAAAAACCCATTAATTAAATACATTTATTTGCGGTATGTAGCTATTGGAATCCTTAAATGAGAATGTTCTTATTTGAATAGAAAAGAATCGGTAAGTGCTGCATAAGTTAGTGTATAATCTTCGAGAGAAATTTCCCGCCTCTGCCAGTTATATCAATGCTATACTTACTCGACAATAAAGCATACAATACAGCAGACCCTGAATTTGAACCAAGAAATAAGAAATGATGAGCCTTAATATTGGAGAATGCATGGTTTACGAAGGTCGGAAGGTAAATAAGCATCGTTCTATGAGACTTCATGTTCACCTTATCAAACGTGTGGCTATAAACACCCTTCCTTCACAAGGAGTTGGCATTTCTATGACAAAATAAGAAAATTCTTCAATGCAGTTGCATTAAACAAACGTTCCAGAACAAATGCTGGGATTTGCATGTTAGTTGGCATAGTTCCAGTCAACAGTTGAGGTAGACTATAGTTTCGGCCCCACCCACTCACCCACTCACCTCCTACCAATTTTGAAAACGTAAATAATGAAGGATGTACAAAATTCACAAATCTTAATCATTTCATTCATTAATGTATAATTTCAAACTCGTTCGCCACCAAGCGTTCCCTGGCATTGTCATCTTCTTCGCGTTTTAAACCTAACGGAACCTTAACACTGACACGGCATCCATATTTCAGTGGGCGAATTTTTTTTTTTCTCACAACAGGAGTGATGCAGATCATAGTGTTCTGTAAAATCTGGACAACTGCCTAAATCGTAACGTTGGGATGTAATGCATATCTTTCCACCTTTATTTATTATTTGGGAGGAGGGGTTAATTATTAGAATCATACACTGCATACATTGGATGTAGACGACATAGCGCTTCCCTTCTATGTATGTGTAGGCCTTGCAACCGAAAAGATGGCGATGTTAGTGGCAATCGAGTTGGAAATTATCTATCATTGAATGAAATGAGTATGTTTTCTGCACTTTTTATATAGATCATGCTTTTCGTTTTTACAACTTTTGGAGGGTACAAGCTGCCAGGGGGTAGGTGTTGCAGCGGAGACTGCAGGTAACGAAAATGTAGACGTTAATATTTTACAAATTTTGATGGAGAGAATTAATTCCATTCAACGGCAGGAGTTGTTTCAGAATCCGCCAGTTGACAGAACAATTCCTTGTTCTCCACGAACTGAAAGACTGTACCATATTTATAGATGTTACTCATTTGTGACGCTCAAGTAGCGAGCAAAACCTCCAATGGTACCCGGAGCCCTAAATCTCGGATCAGCAGCATGATCGTAAGGTACTCGCGTCGATATCTTGAAAAACAATTCAACAATGGCAAATGTTGACTTACCAAGCATTCAGGGTGTACCTTTCTAGACAGAATTAAACTAGTCTCCTTCTCGACAGACGAATTCGTGTACTTTTATCTTGCAGGTTCTGATTACTGAAGCGGATAAAGCAGATATGTATATTATGCATTCTACCATTGCGAAAGTTTCGGCTGGGACAAAGAGATACCATTCAAATGATGGATTAAGAACTATACGCAATAGCCCATCATGTGAAATCGACAAACCAGAGAGTTTTGTGGAAAGATACTGCATTTAGGTAATTTTCATACCATGCACACTTTCATTGCTTCCACAAGGAATTTTAACGTAGCTTTAAAACATTTTCAGTCATATCGCTACGATGGCTGCAGCGTGACAGTTTTTAGTGATGTCTAAAACTGGGGCATCATGCCGCAGACATGTAGCATCATGTCCCAATCAGTCATATTATCCTTACACCAGGCCGACCAGTCCTGGAACTAACTTCTTAATGCTGAGCGCCTGGCCAGGCCGCTGCTAGTACTATTTCTATCAGTCTTTGGTATGACTCGGCCGGGGTTTGAACCCGCGACCTCCCGCATCCGAGGTGGACGCTCAAACCACTAGGTGTATACTGACTAATAAAGATGTATTATACCTCGTTGAAAAGGCAACTTTCTCCAAATCAAAATGACGCCTAAATTACTGAAAAGAATCACTGTAGATGCAAATACCGTTAGGACATCAAGCCTGAGAGTGGAACTGCAACATAATATGTTCATAATACATTCCCATTTTAGTATCGAACTTACGTCCGCTACATGTGTAACCCACAATCGAACAGTTTCAGTCGCAACATGTTCTAGACCGACTGCAAATAGGCCCATTAGGCATGTGCTATTTGTAACTGACGCAGGCCAAATGTTAAGCGATGTTAAACGTCTGATCTTGTTAAGGGTAGATACTGCACACACGTTTATTATCAAGGCCTGAACCTGCACCAAAGTCGGCACCAGGACGAGTATGAAGTAAAGTATTCATTGGCCCAGGCAATATTTACCCGGTCAGCACGAGAAGAGAAGACGTGTGATTGTCCTGAGTCATGCATGTGTGATACATGCCAATGAACTATGAGTGATCGTATCCTTTTACAAATCATACTGTTTGTTATATTCGTTGATGAACTTTGTGTGCATGGTAGGATTTTCAGTTGTTTCGGTTTCGTTTGTGTGAGATAGAGGCAAAGGTGTGAGCTAGGACGACAGATAGTCAATTATTATTTATTTGCATTATAAATAAATATCAATGTCACGTGCTTTTGTTAGGTATCTCAATGTCACGTGCTTTTGTTAGGTATCTTCAAAAGATATAATTCATCCTGGTACAATATAATCCTTCATTACATAATATAGGAATTATAATTAATGAATATTGGAGTCTCCTAAAGTTATCAAATAAAAACAGCGTAAAGACACTTTACAAAAGAAACCAATTCTTGCTTATAGAAGACCCCCAAAAATTGCAAGATTTTTTAATTAGAACTAAACAGACAAAATAAAAGAAATATTTTTCGTCATCTAAATGTAACAGACATCGGTGCTCACAATGTGCAAATATAAGAGAAGTACTTCTTTTAGTAGCATCAATACAAAAGAAGTATTTTCTCTACGTTATAACACTAACTGCTTATCAACTGATGTGATTTATTTGATAACCTGTAAAAAATGTAACATGCAATATGTTGGACAAACACTTCAACATGTTTCTAAGGGAATGAATAATCATCGCTTTCGAATAAAAAGTTAGAGATCCTCAGTTCTCCTCTAATATTTCAATACATTTTAATACCAATAATCACTCTCCACTCTATTTTTCTTCCATGCCAATAGATATTTTGCATAGAGACATGAATAGACTCATAAAAGAAAGTTATATAAATTAGTAAGTTAGATACTTTGTATCCTAATGGCCTTAATACCAAGGCACTATGTAAAATTGTATAAAATGTTAATTAAAATTTTTTTTTATATGTCATATATCCTTTATAAAAATATAATTGTCTGTATAACTCTTTGTCTCTATTTTATTATTTTACTGATCCTGGTACTAAGACACACTAAATGTTTAGTTAAGAGTAAGACAAGGGTATTTATGTTTTATGCAGTGGATTAAAGAAAGGAATGCTGCTCTCATTTAGTTGTCTTTCAACAAAAATGACCAACTGAATCTTACCAATATAAGTGACATTTTTTACTTCATTTGTCTGAGGGTACAAGAATGTCAATCGCACTGTTCACAAGGCCAGTTTATTGAAAAGATCCGCCATTTTGCCCACATTAGTTTGAATACTTTTAATGTATATCTACTAGAGACTTGAAGAGTGATAACGAAAGACTCGACTTCTTACAAAATATGGACATACTGAAATATGCGCACAGATTCATTATACACGTTTGTTGGATTTTGCAATTGCTAAGCAAGCACAAAGATTAAAAGTTCATCTTTTTAGATTAATATATGACTTGAACAACTGATAGCTAAACTACTATTTTCAGCAAGAGTATAATATCATGATGATTCTCTCTCTCTCTCTCTCTCTCTCTCTCTCTCTCTCTCTCTCTCTCTCTCTCTCTCTCTCATTACTTGTCCATAATACTTGCTCTGATATTTGATATATTCTTATCAAAACAAAACGAACTTATATGTATCTATATTTCTGAGATTTTTAGTACATGACTATATCTATAGTGTGTGGAATTTTTGTTCATGATTGTAAATTCTAATGATCACCAATATTTAAGATATTAGATAGCTAATTTTTAGCGCACAATATAGACTCTGTTTAAGATAGTACAATTTAAATGTTATTTCTATGGTCTGATGCTTTTGACTTGTGTACTATTTCACAGACACACACTTACAGAAGCAAACATATGTTTGCTCAAACTTCTACATGATGTTATCTCAGTACTAGTGTATTTGTCTTTATTTTGCTTTGCAGTTGTTTCCTGTGTCGCTTTGGGATTACCTATTTAATCATTTATTTATATTCCTCTCAGTGTATACATACAGTTTGTAACTATTGTTTAAACTATCAACACTTCTTCAATTTTAAATATTACGCACTATAATTATTACGCATACATTAGCATGGACAGTTGCAAATGAAAGATAGATAATTTGCAACATTAACGTGCATGGTTTTAATTTCAACCATCAAAAAACCGGTAAAAATAAAACATCCATTAACCGATTTTACATTGGAAATAGTTAACCTTGATAACCTTTAAAAATGAATCAAGAGTTCGTGATGTTGCTGTATATTTGAACAAAATATTAATCACTATATAGTATATACTGCATAGACTGTATAGAATATTAAGAAGAAACAAATTAAATGAACAGTTCCTTGGCCATTGCGTTATTAAATCTAATAGTATACGTCATCATCTATCCTTGTTATTTTACAGCTATGTCATATATCTGAAAGAATATGCCGTATTTGGCGCGGTATAACAATAACACAATGTGAACAACATAGACCCTTATCGGAGGTCACATAATGAGCCGTCAGATCAGGATCTTCACTTTTCATCATAATTTGAGATTTCGTAAGAATAGCGTTGACCCTGTTCTGTCGAATCATTATATGACGGCAGATACTTGTCTATAGTTCTCGCCGATGATCACGCCTTATATACGAGCAAGATACCATATGTACTCCTTTACCTAGGATCCTAGAGACCGCTCCGGTGGCTAAGTGGTTAAAGCGTCTGTCTCGGATGCGGGAGTTTGCGGGTTCGAACCCAAGGTTGAGTCATACCAAAGACTTATACAAATGGTACTAACAGCTGTCTTGCTTGATGCTCAGCATTAAGAGGTTAGTGTTAGGACTGGTTGGCTGGTGTCAGGATAATGTTATTGGGGGACATGATGCTACACATCTTCGCTAGCCAAGGTTCCGATAACCCTATCTACACCTTGGCATATCGAGCATATATTTCTGAGCTTCGGGTCTGTGAATTTCATTGGATGTGGCGGATAGCCACTGCATCCAATTAAAATTAAGTTGTTCAAATTTGAACACTGATCCTACTTGATCGAAGCACAACTTAAATGGACTGATAAATAAGCAATTTGCCAGTGTCGGTCCGTGTTGTCACAAATACCTTTCACTCAAATACACCTGTAACGGCTTCCCTCTGGTACATAGTCATAGTCATACTATCGATGTTAAACTTACAAAGTATCCTTTTTAGGTCATTTGTAACTACCGTTCCGGTGGATGTACAATACACCACGCTATTGGTTAGTTGGCATTATATACTAAGGGAGACAACACATGAAATCCAACAGATGTCGCTAGGACAAAGCACCAATATAGCTTTTCGATATGCCAAGGTGTAGATAGGGTTATCGGAACCTTGGCTAGCGAAGATGGATGCTACATGTCTGCGGCTTGATGTCCCAGTACTAGACATCACTATAAGCTGTCACACTGTAGACATCTTAGCGATATGACTGAAAAAATAAAAGAAAAATAGTCAAGCTCCAGCATGATCAAGCGATAACAATCATCCTACGGCTTGAAGAAGAAGATTATGGCAAGAAGATTTACCTGCTCGGTGATTCGGACCTAAATTATTTTATTCCAAAGAGATCATAGCCGATTAAGGTAATTACACACCATCATTTATGATGCTTTATTCGCCGTTGTCTTATTTCCATCTAACTGGCATTTACCATGTTGAAGGCGGCTACTTGCATTTTATTGATAATTCTAAGAGATAATTTAACGTATTATTAATATTTAGTTCCATCGACACAATTATAATGTTTCAGCAGTGCTCATCGACTTAGAATAAAATGTATCCTTAAAAGAATATTATTCATTATTTTAGTGTGTTCCTAATATACCAGAGAAAAAATTCTGTAACTTTTGTATTTGATGATATAACTGCAAACAATGGTTTTCAAATGTATGATGTAAGACTTAAGGCAAGAAGATTTACCTGCTGGGTGATACAGACCTACAGCAGTATCTCCCCTCCCGTTGTTGTATTCCATTACCTGTTGCCTCTTAGATCTACAGCAGAACCTCCTATTGGAGTATTCCATAACCGGATGATACGGATCTATAGCAGTATGCCATTCAACACTCATAATATGGGAGTAGGCTAAGTAGGTAAAATTATGTGAATCAAAAAATATGGCAACCAGTATAGTTAAAATGTACGCACCGATTTTTTTTGGTCTAAAGAGAAACAATTCAACGAGCGGAGCGTTTTGTGCTTATTAAGTATCATTCTGAAGAATTTTTTTTTTTTAAAATCAAAGGAATCCTTACAAAAAACATCGCAAATATCCATTATTTATCATCATAACTTCGGAAGTGTTATGCTATAATAGGTTCGTCTGCAACGAAGGAAAATTACTCGAGAAAGGCGTGACGACTAAAGCTGTAATATTTTAAATCTCTGACATGCTACCGACACAATAAAATCATCGCTTGTATGACTTGCAAAATGGTTTATAGTCGTCCATTTGGAAAATTACAATACGCTATGATGTGCAAATAATTCCCACGTTTCTTTTCTGTAAAATGACACCTAAGTAGCTACTTGTGTACCGTCATAATTTAAATAAAATTTATCCAGCTTTTCATTTGTACTATGCATCTGGTGAAATGGTGTTCTCAGTCTATCTGTCTGTCTGCATGATTGTTTCTCTCTCTCTCTCTCTCTCTCTCTCTCTCTCTCTCTCTCTCTCTCTCTCTCTCTCTCT
>JAECUM010015927.1:0-16582 GCA_016617855.1 Megalonaias nervosa | reverse complement strand
GTTTGTTGTCTTCAGAATAAGGAGTCTCAGCCTCGAGTACCGACACGTTTGGAAGAACTGGCTCAGGCATCAAAAGAATCACTCTCTGAAGAACAGGCAAGAAAGGTGGATAGATTTCTTGACGACTATCGGTCCCTCTTGATGCTGATCTTGGAAGAACTACAAAGGCGAGACAAAGAATTGAAACAGGGAGCTCCAGACCAATGAAACTAACCCCAAGAAGAGTTCCGATTCACGCCAGAGAAGAAATTGAGAAGCATGTGAACGACATGTTAAAGAAAGGGATAGTTTCACCATCTTCCAGTCAATGGTCGTCACCAGTGGTTTTAGTACAGAAAAAGGATGACACAACGAGGTTCTGCGTCGACTACTGTGCCTTGAATGAAGTGGCTCCGAAAGACGCATTCCATCTACCGCGGATCGACGAGTCGCTTGACTCGCTATCGGGAGTAACTTGGTTCTCGACCTTAGACCTCATGAGTTGATATTGGCAGGTCGAAATGGAGCCAGAAGATCGGTCGAAGACAGCATTTGCGACTAGGCAAGGTTTATATGAGTTCAATGTTATGCCGTTCGGGCTCTGTAATGCACCTGGGACCTTGAAAGACTGATGGAGACAGTTCTAGTGGGACTGCAGTGGCAGATATGTTTGGTGTACCTCGACGATATAATCACCTTTGGATGCACAATTGAGGATGAATTGGATCGTCTGCGACAGGTCTTTGAGGACAGATTGCTGAAAGCTGGTCTGAAACTCAAGCCCAAGAAATGTCGTTTGTTCGCAAAAAAAGTCAAGTACTTGGGGCATATTGTGTCAAAGGAGGGGATACGTGCAGATCCAGAGAAAGTGTCCGCCGTCGTCGACTGCAGAATCTCAACGTCGCAGACAGAACTTCGCAACTTCTTAGGACTATGCTCATAAAGGGATTTGCCGACATCTCAGCTAGCTTACACTGGCTGACAGAAACAGGGAGACCTTTTGTCTGGAATGAGAGTTGTCAGTCGTCATTCGATGAGTTGAAGAGGCGATTGACGACGAGCCCTGTATTAGCGTTCCCAGACCCTGAAAAGCCCTTTATTCTTGACACAGACGCTAGCGATAGTGGACTTGTAGCTGTCCTGTCACAAGTTCACAACGGATGCGACAGGATTGTAGCATATGCTGGTCGAAAAGCTGAGAGAAAATATTGCGTGTCGAGAAAAGAGCTATTGTCGGTCGTATTCTTTGTGAAATATTTCAAGCATTACCTGTATGGAAGACTTTTCTTGGTTAGGACAGACCACAGTTCAATGAAGTGGTTACTGCATTCAAGAATCCGGAAGGGTTACTCGCAAGGTGGATCGAAGTCCTGTCGCAGGATCAGTTTGAGATTCAACATCGTCCATCGTAACGCTGACGCTCTGTCCAGAGGCCCATGTAGGCAATGCGGTTTTCAAGTAGAGACACAAACCGAAAAGAAAGAAACAAAGTAAGCAGCGATGATCCAGCGACAGGCAAGGATTGGAATTTTGCGACTGATATGCCAGTAGCTGTGATACAGACGTCTTGTGGTAACGGTGAATTCGCCAAGGCTCAGAAATAAGACAAGGATGTCGCAATTGTGATGAGCTGGGTGGAAAGTAAGAAACGACCACCGTGGGAAGAAGTTTAGCTGATATGGCGTGCTGGTGAAAAACCTCTGGAGTCAGTGGGACCAGCTAGAGATCAAGATCGCCATACTCTGTCGTAGATGGGAGTCTCACGATGGTGGAGAAATTCACAGTCAAGCTATTGTTCCACGAGAAAAGAGAAATGAGGTTCTACGCATGGCACACGATTAGCTAAGTGGAGGGTACCTTGGCGTCAAAAAAATTCTATAGAAGATCAGAAAAGAGTATTATTGGGTCGGACTACAGAAAGCTGTGCGACTGTGGTGCCAGAGATGTGAGGCCTGTGCGAAACGAAAGTCCCCAGGAAAGAAAAGGCGAGCTCCAATGCAGCTGATTGAGTCAAGGGTTCCAGTGGAACGCATAGCTGTTGACATCTTAGAGCCACTTCCGAAGACCGAAAATGGAAACGTTTATATTCTCACGATTGCCAACTACTTTACAAAATGGACTGAGATATTCCCAATGCCTTGTCAGGAAGCTACAGCTGTCGCAAAACCGATAGTAGAGGAAGTCGTCACACGTTTTGGTGTGCCACGACAGATTCACACGGATCAAGGCAGACAGTTCGAGAGTGAGCTCTTTCGTGAAATGTGTCGACTCCTTGGAATCGAGAAAACTAAGACCAGTCCGTACCATGCGCAAGGCGACGGCATGGTGGAAAGGATGAACCGAAGGCTAGAGGGCATGCTATCTGCTTTCGTCGAAGAACGACAAAGAGACTGGGACGAGCACCTCTCATACCTAGAGATGGCATATTGCTCTGCAGTGCATAAAACCTCAGGTTTTACTCCCAATTTCATGATGATGGGAAGGGAGGCAAACTTACCGTTAGATGTTGTGTTTGGAAAACCACCTGACCAACGTTACAGTAGTTCGCATGAATGGATTCAATCATTGGAAAGAAGATTAGAAATTTCACATCGTTTCGCCAGAGACAACCTGCAATGCAACATGCGGCGACAGAAGCGCTATCATGATAGCAGGACCAGATGGGAGAGATTTCAGGCAGGCGATCTTGTCTGGTCCTTTTCGCCAAAAAGAAAAAGGGAAATTTCGCCGATATTACAGACATAGTGATATGGGCCCTACAAAGTCATTGACAGGTTGAGTGATGTCAGTTACAGAGTTAAATGCGTTAGGTATGGGGAAACCTCTCGTAGTGCATGTGGATCGCTTGAAGAGGTATCACGGACGTAATGAAGTCGCTAAAGGAGCGAAGGATTTGGGTTTTAAGACTTCGGAATGTACTGATAAGGATCAAGGGAACGACGACCATGATGATACCAGTCTTGTTGCGTCTTACCCCATCGACACCATGACAGAAGTTCTCCCAGTGAACAACAGCGACAATAGAGAGTCAAGAACAGCTGGTGATGAGCGACCTAGGAGACAGAGGAAACTACCCAAGAAATTGGAAGAATTCTATGTAAACTTTGCTAATCTGGAACAGTGAATCAAATACATTCAGAACATCCTTTTGTGATTATTTGATATTGTGTTTTCATGTGATTTAACTGTCATTTAAGTGATCTTATTTATTTTTTTTTTTCTTTCTTGACCATTTGTATGTGCGTGGAATCACATAATAGTGGAGGCGTGGGTTGTGTATCGAGGAAACACCATTGACTTTAATTTTCGTTTCGTTATTTAATATTTCGTTTCGTTAAAGTTTATGTTGTGATTTTAAATGTTTGGCGGGCTTTGTAGTGCCATCTAACGTCTTAGTTTTGGATCACGTGATTCCGTCTGGGTATATATACGGGCCAACTGTGGCTGCTGTGGTGGTGTGTTAGGAAGCGGTACAGTGTGAAGACGTTCCCTGCAGTGTAGCAGTATATCCACCCCGCCAGAGCAAGCATACTTGGTCGTATTTCGTTGGACAGGAGAGAGCCAGGCCAGGGAATCAGAAATAAATAGGGACAAGGTCTTCGGTCGACCAAAAGCTCAGCGCTACAAGTCATGTCCAAGAAACGCAAAAATCTTGCGGTAATACACGTTTTGACTGAGGATAACTCTTCTTTCATCATTTCACACTGTCGTTTCTCTCTGTCGATCTCGATTGGATTACGACGCGACTCTGCGAGCAAGTCGGCGATCCTGCGACCAGAGGGAGACCAGTCGGCGACACTGCAACCAATCGGCGACCCTGCGACAAGTCGGCGACCAGAGGAAGACCAGTCGGCCACAAGTCGGCGACCCAGTCGGCGACTCTGCGACCCAGTCGGTGACTGCGACCGAAACTGCGACAAGTCGGCGACCAAGTCTGTGACCAAGACTGCGACAAGTCTGCGACCCAGTCGGTGACTGCGACCGAGACTGCGACAAGTCGGCGACCCAGTCGGAGGCCAAGACTGCGACCAGTCGGCGACCCTGCGACAAGTCGGCGACCCAGTCGACAACTGCGACCAAGTCGGCGACATACAAGAAGCCAGGAATAAGACGTTATCCCGCTGAGGTAAAAATCTGTCACACTCTGGAGTGTCAGTCCTTAGACAGATTCGGCGTGGTATCACTCCAAATACAAGACCTATCCTAAAAAACCCGAGATAGCGAGACTCGGGGTAGTGTAGCCGAGGGAGTATTCCGCTACAATATTGTACTTACATATCTGCAGCGACTATAAATGCTTTGGCACAGTAGACATCCTTTATCGCGTGTGTATTAGTTTCCATGGCACTGCTGCATGTATGGTCATGCAATTTCATGTATGCATTCAAATGTATCACCTATGTTAACATCAATAACAGTAAATCGTGGTTGTGATGACCAACATTTCGTGCTAAACTGGTTTTGTCAAGTGTTTTTATCATGTGCTGTACAGACAAAACATGCAAGAAATCATTCAACAGATTTTCCTGCTTGTTCATTCTTAGCACAGATCTTTACATTAATATTAAATTATAAGCACGAAAAAGAGAAAATTGTTCCATTATACTGTTTATGTTTCATTCAATATTTCCTTCTTTTGTGGTTTTCTAAAGCGCCTACTCTATTCTTGTTTTGTTTTTTCGCAATAAATAATTTGCATCGCAGCGTCATTGGTTACGAAAATGCAACAAATATATGGGCAAGAGATGGTTTATTATCTACCACATGTAAATGAACCACTGAATTGAATGTTTATAATTAGTACCCTGTGCATTTTAAATGCGTAAATCGGTCTTTCAGGAAACCACAATTTCCGTCCTTTGCCTGAGAAGAAATTGTAACGAGTCATGCATAATTAATTATATATATCAAGAGCATCTTCATACTCTGTTCAATCAAAAACCACATAAAGTTTGATTTTCAGGAAGCTGTAATTTTATTTCCGGCTTTAATTACTATTTCCTGTACCTCTCATATTGGAAAGTGCAATATCAATTGAAACGGCATAAATTAATTATAGTGGAAAGTGTAGTATCAATCGATATGGCATAAATCAATTATAGTGGAAACTGCAATATAAATCGCAGTGGCATAAATAAATTATGCTGGGAAGTGCAATATAAACCGAAATGACATTAACTAAACTAATCGTGAAAAATGCATCTCTGGCGAACTAAAGCGGAAGCTCATGGGATATCTCTCGTGTATAGTGTCGACAAATACGCAAAAGATAAAGGTTATATCTCCTTCCAGTATTTGAGGGCTTGTTTCAGAATATTAATAATACAACACAAACACCAGCACTAACACCATTGCTGAAGTCTGCCGCGGAGAAGTGTCCAGAGTAATAGACCGTTAGACAGGGAAGACACGAATTACAAAAACACAATTAACATTAAAACGCACAACGTAATTACTATACAAAATGTGGATAACGTTTCCTGCAGATATTGTGACGTGTGAGTTGCCAGTGGGTAAAGAAATATTTACAACTTTGGTGGCAAACCTTCCTCCCTTGTTGTTCGTACCCTATTTTTACTCAGAATTTGGAATCGGAGTCTGATCAATCTTCTCGAGCCCTGGCACTTATAACATCAGAATAGATAATAGTGGGGAAAAGCTTATATCTTATATGTTGCAATAATTACCTCACGACTATCTTGATTTCTCGCTTTTATTATTTACTTTCTCTGAGGACGATACGCAACAGAATCTTGAATCAGCTAACCTTCGGCCAGTATACACACTAGTACCACGTGTTTTCTCGACAAAATTTACCTAAAGCATACAGTGTAATAATAAAGCAATGTTAAACGGTGCTGAACGATGCGAGTTTTAAAGCTTCATCTTGACAAAATAATGACAGGCGCAAACGGCTAGAGCAAATGTCTCCAATTCATGACGCAAGCAGGTAGGTCAGCTATGAAATCTTTGCGCCATCTACAATTATCCAATTACATATTTTATCCGGGATGTCTTACTTTCTGGAACTGGGGGGTTCTTTAAAATGGTAAAAGTTATGCTCAAAAGTATTAGTACGTAACTGAGTTGTCAAAATTATATGATCACTGTTCAAAATTTCAGCAGTTAATATGATCGAATTGTCGAGAGTATTGATCCGCATGATAAATTCGTCTAGAATTTCTTTCCCATCTTTCCATTTCGTTTCCACATCGTCATGGAAACGTACAGATCGGTATGGGTTATGGCTTACAGAAGCCAGAAAGTTTGCTTCCTAGTCGGCCCATACGTATATCTGCATATGAGGGGGCCATCTTAGTCCCTGTGTATGTTTCGTCTGTCTGGAGACAGTTCTCGCCCTTAAACTGAAGGTTAATGAGTATAAAAACTAGGTGCAGGAGTTTGAACAGGATATCTGATAGCGGCGTCTTCACAACTTTTGTTTTCCAGGCTTCTTTACATGCACATATTCCCTCATCATGTGGAATAATGGTATAGAAGGGTTTTCCGTCTAGTGAGAAAAGAAGTTTGCTCTATTTAGAAGTTACGATGATATTGTATGAACGTGGGGCCTTATAGAAAAGTCTATTTTGAGCTGAAGGACTCGGGTCACAATTATTACTTCCGGTTAAGTACCCTGTCTATTTTAGAGAATTTGTTCCGCTCTCATTTTGGTGGCGATAAAGAATTAGATTTAGGCATTTTTGGATTTAAAGGTAAGTGCTTGTTCTTCAGAATATGAGTATTAAGATGTGGTTTTCTGTGTGTATTGCGTCGACAATACAGAGAAGTGAGGCATTTATGCTGAACCGGAAGTGAAATATGTGACCCATTGCACGCTGCTTTGTTTGCAGTCCAACCTCTCAAAACAATGCCTGATGACCTATGACGAGAACTTCATTATGAGTTCATCTTTGAAGGTATGTTATATTAACATATAATTTACTAGGATCTGGACACCGAAGGAAGTTCAGTACCAAGAATAAAATGTGGAGACCATGTAGGAAAAACAGTTTTGATCTGAGTCCTGTCTGTGTCGTATCCATACAAGTTAAAAACGGTTTTGATCTGAGTCCTGTTTGTGTCGTATCCATACAAGTTAAAAACGGTTTTGATCTGAGTCCTGTTTGTGTTGTATCCATACAAGTTAAAAACGGTTTTGATCTGAGTCCTGTTTGTGTCGTATCCATACAAGTTAAAAATGGTTTTGATCTGAGTCCTGTTTGTGTCGTATCCATACAAGTTAAAAATGGTTTTGATCTGAGTCCTGTTTGTGTCGTATCCATACAAGTTAAAAAATGGTTTTGATCTGAGTCCTGTTTGTGTCGTATCCATACAAGTTAAAAAATGGTTTTGATCTGAGTCCTGTTTGTGTCGTATCTATACAAGTTAAAAATGGTTTTGATCTGAGTCCTGTTTGTGTCGTATCCATACAAGTTAAAAATGGCTTCACAGGTTTATTATTAAAGCTAGACACATGAAGTTTTGACATGTTGTGCATATTGACTTTAAAAATAGACCTATGAAATTAAAAGGTTTAAAAAATAAACTATAAAAGAAACCCTGTGATTTTCTTATTTAGAAATTTTTTATTTTGTTTATGCCAGAAAATGCACATGTATAGAGACTGTGTGGTTGATACTCATTATCAGTGCGTAAGTATCCTACACATAATATAGGTTGCAATGGTGGATATTTGTGAAATTCTGTAAAAGAAAAATATTTCAAAGTCAGAATGAGGCTTTTATTGAAAGCAAATTAACACATTTTCTAGTTTATATTGTGCCTTTAGGTCATTACTACTATTCATTATGGGTCCAAGTGGTTATTTTATGTGTTTGTGATATATAAGATTTACATTGATTTACATTAGTTACTAACAGAACAAAAGAGCTTATGCAAGTAAGATTTATGTTGTTAGTGTAAAAACCTACTTATGGAATTCTACCTTACTACAGCAAATAGATACTGTCGGAGAATATAATGTTTAGATGTGTCACAAAGAAATGATTGAAACATATATATTAATGAGAGGATGATATTTAAATATGGAACAAAATATACATCGATCTAAAGAACCGTGTCGTTTCTGTCTTTAATAACTTACAGTGTTTTATTAATCTTTGATGTATATACAACGCGTCCCTTGTGATCTAGAATTTGGCTAACAATACGCATTTGAAATGTTCGTTACTCACGCAGACCTTTATGCGATTATGTATGTAGAGCTGCAACTAAACACAATCTTACGCAACGTGTTTGTATGTTTGTAGAAACATATATTTTTACAGTATTCCAATTTATGTATTTTAAACACGTATGAATTGATACTACGTGCATATTTTTGTATTGTAACCCCCGGTACATGACTTTATCTAATTTGTATAGCTTTTATTCATGGATGTAAATAGTACGAGATATCTTTAGTTGAGTTTTCTCACGTGACCCGAGTATCTTGAGAGTTATTACTGCATAAGATCTATAAATATATGCTTACCCATGTGTTGACAATTATTGATAATAATCTTAATAACAACACATAAATGGCGCTTATGGCTTAATTTCTCAGTGACTGATAGGGTTTTTTGACGTTTCTAGAATAATACTGTAATAGACCTGAGGGCTCTAAAGCTGTAATATGATGGATGAGGAGGATGGGGTCTTTTTTATGTCATAAATTTAACATGTTGCTCATGTCAATGAATATATACAAACTGCGGAAAGAATGAATTTGAACACTGTATGTAATATAAATGTATAGATCACGACTTACCATGACATCTGTATTAAATTGTTCATGCTGTATGTCAAGTGTGATCGCCGGTCATGTGGTAACAAATGTCATCGATTTCAACCTCGCACATTGTTAAACACTCACAAAAGCTTCTGGAATCTTATTTTATATGAATTTCTCACACCCAGAAATATGTTTATCACACTTAAATTCACATCCGAATCATTATTTGAATAGCACTAAGCTCGATGACTCCAACAGCTGACATCACGAAAATACGTCTGCAGGCAAGCTGGCCGACACTAGATCACATGACCGGTTCCACACAGTAAATTTGTCAAGTTCACATTTTTGATTGCATTTCACTTGTTGATTGTAAATGCTGGCCTTCTTTTATACAAGTATAAGTATGTTTTGAATATTTAATAGTGTATTCTTAACGTTTATGCTGGTCAGTATATTTTCAATGTTATCAGCGATCATTGGTAGTTGTGTACTCTTCACCCAAGCTTAACAGTCTTGGTTACAACTTAAAAGTATGTTGGCGTTTGACGGATACGATAGAATACGTAATATTTATATATTTGCTAATGACAGAGTGTAAATGGACAAGTGATGATAGTTAAATTGTATATTAACCCTCAGTTTGTGTCGCTGGTTGTAGAGTATCTGTTCGGCACCATCTGACCTGTTTGGCGTCCCGGACAAGCAATGATTGGTTAAAATCACGTCACATGACTATTTTCCGAAGAGTATAAATAGGAGCGCAATTCGAAATTCGGCAGATAGCTGTCAACATTAGCGCCTCTATCAACATCTCTCCACCAAATAAAAAGAACACTGCATTGAGGTAGTTATAATTACAACTTTATTTAATGACATTAAGAAGCTCATAGATACTTATAAAAATAAGACAAGTCAATGAATTTTAACTTCTTTATTCTCAAAAACAGACTGGAATTACATATATAGTACAACAATAGGAATCAATTCAATTCAAACAAATTCAATTCAGAGCTATTCATTCAAGCTTAATATAAAAGTAATATTGTGCCACATAAATAAGCAGCTATCTCCCGCCACACTAAGGAATTAGGGCTAACTTTCAAAATACTTACTCCGTGGTTCGTCCATTTCTTGCTGAATAATTACGTTAAAGTTATGAAGGCCAGCATATTATAGCATTTGTGTATTGCATATGTTACACGTAATCAAACACATGCATTCATGTTTTAATCATATTTCTTTTATTAAGCATCTTGCCACAATTTCATAGTCAAGAATAAAAAGATCCTGACTTTGAGCATTTCTTTAAATTTATTATTACATTTACACAAGTTAGCCCATAACCCCCCCCCCCCCCAATCTGTTACAATACTGTAATTTCCAATTGGTTAGGCTAGGTCACATGAATAGGCCAATTAGACGCAAAATTAATATTATATTCTGTCACATGGGGTCTATTACGAAATACAGTTGCTATAAACAGTGTATATAAAGAGAGAACTGTACAATCAGTTTCATTCCAATTTTGGAGTCATTCACATTTCTTGTGTTCCTGTTGTAAGTCTGCAGACGTGTTTTATTTTGTTCTTAGATGTTATTCGAGAGGAAAAAATATTTGTTTTGATTATTCAGTGGAAAGAGAAAGTGCTCACTATTTGGACTATAATATTATTCTAGAACTATTATACATTAGTCTAAGGAATTCCGGACAACGGTTCTTGGAGGAAGAGTACATATCTTTTTTTTAAATATATAGAGAACTTTTCATTAATTTAGGACTTTCATATTCCTATATAAGGATTCATTTTGATTCACTTCATAATACTGTAAATTCCTCTCACGTTTTGCAATTATTACGTTGATCAATAAATTATTAGTTTCACAAAACTTGATGGTTTGGCTATTTTTCTGTTACTTATTTTGTGACAAAAGAATCGGACACACACACAAACACACACACACACACACACACACACACACACAGACACACATACATACATACATACATACATACATATATATATATATATATATATATATATATATATATATATATATATATATATATATATATATATATATTTTGTTACGACCCTGTAGTTAAATTACATGTGTGTTAAAATTTGAATTCTTTCTAATTCTTTCTATTTCATTTATATTTCAGTTTTATATCATTAGATATAATTATTATTATGATGATGATTATGTTCGCAGGGTCTGATATTTTGTTAGAAACATCGTGTTTATTTAGAACGTAAATGTGACTCGCGTAAGCACGATTTTTGCATGACGGTTTTGTCGTTGCAAGTAAACAGTCAGAAATAGCTATATAAATGATTGGCTGTGACCACGGTCATTTCTAATAATACTTGTTGACATTCTATACTACGTTGGCGATATTTCGAAATCTCCACGATTTCTTCATGCGTGTACATGAAATGACGTATGAGTTTGCTTTAAAATACTCAGGTACCTGCGAACTAGTCTAGAGTCATATTTTAACATCTTAGAGAGTCACATCGTAACATCTTATAGAGTTTCTAAATACCTTAAGAAGAAGGTATTCTTTTGTGCTGGAAAGAGTTGTTCGTTCGTACGTTTGCAGAACAACATGTGTTTTGTTATTGAGGATAGCCGTACTTCGTCTACCTTTTAAATAATAATTATTTTCCCTGGAGAACTACACAACTGGCTTTGGACAAAGACATTTGCTGAAATTAATTCTAAATTGGAACAGGACTGTACAAATTGTGATTCACAGTGAAAATTCTGGACACTTGTGTAAAACCTTCGTCTGACGTCATCATCCGCCATCTTGGAACGGAATTGAGATTCAGACTACTTCAATTAGAACTGTTTATTTACAGGACTTATGTGTTTTCACAATTTTAGGACAAATTTTTGGATTTTCTTCGTTAATCGTAAGTCTTGTTTCATATTTTTACCTTTTCACCGTATTTTCTAGGGAAGTAAATTATTTTTGTTAAAATTTACAAAGCTTGTTGTAGTCACTCCTTTCTTTATGTTACTTTAAACGAGCCGATACGTAACAATATATATATATATTACGTTTATAGCCTTAACCCATGTAACAAGACTAGGTAAAACCTAACAAGCATTAAATTTATTTTCCTAAGTATATTTATTTCCCTAAATTATAAAATCAAGCAAAGTGAAAGAATGAAAAATAACTTACAGTGTTTGCATTCTTAGAATATTATCCTAAATGTACTATCTATTTCACATTAATCCTAAAAAATGACCATAGGTTTTTAAGAATGGAGTTTATAATGTGCTTATATGCGAGCACCACTGAAGAAACAGTTCTATTATCCAAACTCTCTTTATTCAGGGTAAATTTCGTGAAAGTAGAATATCACTAAAGTCCTTGAATATTTCTTATAATTCAAAGGAAGAATCGCAGCGAGACTATATCAGATGTGGAATGCACTCAGCTATTGCCCTGGGGTAAAACCATCAGATATCAATGAAAATGATTTTCCTCTTGTAATTAATGGCCTTAAGAACACTCAAGCAAGAAACTCTACCGATAATGAGTGATAATATAGCGAAATAATATCAACATTCAGAGGCATGAAATCTGCATCCGGTGACACATGTAAGTTACCGGTAAACATGAACAAAAATAAACAACCCTTATTCATTCAGTAAAGCATGCTGATATTTCAGAAGTAAGCCGCACAATTTAACACGAAAGTCATAGACTATAATCTCAGACAACGAAATGGAGTAAAAAAAAGAACGTGAATATATAACACAAGAGCTTTCAGATCAAATAAGATAGGAGTTTAGTGCTTAGTTTCAGTCAGTTCGTATATTGATCGCTACCATGGACTTGCCTGTCAGAGTACATCACTCTCTCAGTAGGACTATTTTCTTTTGTCGTTTCTACAATCCCTGCAGAGTAAAGTAAGTAATACGAAAAACCGGTGCTTCTCTGCATAGGCCCACGAGACTCTACCCACCTGACTGCTTGCCTGTGTACACATTCAAAACATAGTGAACTACAGACAACGCTCACATAGGGGCTGAATGATCATGCATGGTAGAGGCGAGGACGGGTGACAAGCCGGCAAAGTGGGGCAAAACCCGTAGTTTTTACTACTCCACTCCCTACACTTGCTCCTGTCGTATCAGATTTCTGGAACTATTAAAAAAACAACAACAGCACTAGAACAAAAAAGCATTTATGAAATTTTTATTTTTTTATGAAAGTTACCTAAAGGAATATTTCCTCATCGTTTAAGTTGTTGTGATGGACATTCAACACTAAACAAATCATTCCTCATCGTTTAAGTTGTTGTGATGGACATTCACCACATGAACACTGGACTTTCAGCGCTTTACAAATTTCTTGCGTCGTTTAAATTCTTGTTATGGACATTGAACAATTTATAAATCGCTATAAAACAGACTTCCAAAAGAAGCTAAAATGTTTTCATTAAAGACGCAGTAGACTGGTAATCATAAATTTTCTTATTTTTCCTGCCTGCATGTTGTACGTTCATTAGATTGAATACTATTACAATTATTATTTTTGGCTTGTCAGTCTTACTAAATACAGACTGACCCCCCCCCCAAAAAAAAAACAACAAAAAACAACTATCTATCATGTACTCGGAATATTTAAGTCTTTCAAATTACTTAAATACTCATTATTAACAGGCACACTCGTCATAGTTTAATTGTTTATAAGGAAGGTAACAAAAGAAAATTTAGGAGACATAATTAACCATTACCTAGTCCACAACGCACCGTTCCGCACATAAAAATGAAAAAATACTTTTAAATTTAGAAAACGAAATTTAGAAAAAAATTAATGTTCATACAAATTTTAAAGTTCAAAGTGAACCGTTTTAGACAGCAACGTTGACTAATGAATTCTATTTTTTTTTAAAAAGTGGTTCAACACAACTTATAACGTTTTGTCCAGAGTTTGTGAAGCAAGATAGATTTCTGTGATTTTTGCAGTAAATTACAATATACATGTTCAGCTATATGTAGATGTACACATTAAAGAAACAATGAAATGTGTTATGTTCCAATTTATTGTGTCATATACTCAAGTTAGTTGTTAGTATAAATAAGAAAACACTTAAATGTCCCATTTTGATGGGACGAGTATGATGTTTTATAAAAAAAATGCATTGCGTTTCAATGTCAATAACCACGAAAGGTGACGCTGTAATAGGAAAATCAAACTCCAGTGAGATGATAAGGTTTGATTATTGGTGCAACAATTAGTACATATCAGTATATTGGAAAGTTAGGCGACAATGTAATAAATTAAAAGATATCGCCATAAGTAATCTTATTCGTGATGGAATAATCTTGGATATTACAAGTTAATAATCAATTATTTGACTCACAAATCAACTACAGGTACCAATAGATCCTATATTAACGACTAAATCTAAAATTCTGATCCATAAAACTTATAAACAGGAATGGACATTTGCATATGTGGGACATGTACGATGTACTTATTAAGATCAATTGTGCAAACATAATTCAAATGATCTGTTTGAACTTTTTTGTGTATTTTTAAGAGTGTCGGTTAACAATTATTAAGTTATGATTCATTGGAATGTGATATCAGGTGATGCAACAATACCGCACTCTATCAAAGTACTAATTAAACAAATATTAATGTACATAAGCAAATTCATGACGGAAATAATATTTTGTGATATTTCAAGTGCATAAAGCTAGATATGTCTAACACATCAACTAGAGCTAGATATGTGTCTAACAGATCGACTAGAGGTACCAACAGATCTTATGATGCACTGAATGTGAACGTCAGATCCCAAACATTCTATGGACACATGCTTATGTGGAATATGTAAACATGTTCAGATAAATTGTACAAAGTGGAATTCAAATAATCTCATTGAACATTTCCAGTGTAATGTTTAGAGAGTTAGTTAACAGTTATTTATTGGAATAAATAATGCATAAGGTAAAATGGTTAATTAGAATGGGATATCAGTGTATTCCACAATGCCGCACTTTGTCAATCATTGTCTTAACCAAACTGAGCAACAAAAAAGAATGCGTTTTTGTTAAATTTAGTTCATTTTCCTGGCTTTTTTTTACACCTATGGGTAAATATACATAGGGAAAGTATATTTTATATTTTTGACCTATATTTCATTTGACATTATTCATTCTCTGACAGTTTGAAATGCCTTAATTGACAGCCTGGGTAGGCTATAATATGCAGTTTTCATCTCCATCCCCTCATTAAGTACCATATGACTATGTTTATAAATAATAATAATAATAATAACAATAATAATAATAATGATAATAACACTACTACTACTACTACTACTACTACTACTACTAATGACAATAATAATAATAATAATAATAATAATAATAATAATAATAATTACTGAAAGCCATGCAAGCAGATGTGTGATAGTCATGTTGTCACCCCATCACATATATATATACTGATGCTGACTGGCCGAAATGTTTAACTTTGGTATGGAATAGGCGTTTTGAAATCGCGTTGTCATGGTTTCTGTTAGTAGTTCTGACACTTTGTTCAATATACTGACCAGAATATGGTTATTTGCCGCTTCTTCAGCCTTCGAGGAATGTTAACATACATTACTTCACGTACTGGACCGACTTGTAAATTTAAACACCAGGTTAAGATTTGGAGGTTTTTTGCTACTGCTTTAAGGGACATAAGCTGGAAAACAGCTGATTCAATGTTTTGGTATCACTGTCACAAGAAATGATCCAATCATTTGATGTTGAAACTTTGTGACTACGTCTTGTGAAACTTTTCATCCCTATCTTGTCTTTCTCTCTCTCTCCATTATTCATGATTACGAATGCTTACTATGTATATTTAAAATGTATGATGACTCAGGTAAAAAAGAAAGTACTCTTTCTTAACAATGATCTTAATAATTCTTCAGTACTTAATCAATGACGATGTTTGTCAGCAAACTGATTTAATTGGTTTTTGCTACTGTTAACAATCATTTACGAAGACATGGATAGCTTTTCATTTCTTTTAGGTTGTCTTGGAGCATGGCTGGTTGGTTAACTTCTACTTTTGAATGCTTCTCTATGTCATTACTTTCACTTGTAACAAAAGTGAACAACATTAATTATTGATACATCAATTCAGACAATGTAAAGTCACGGTTCTGTTGGATGCTTGGCATAGCCGTATAGATTGGATAATACAACAATGACGTTATATACCATAATCTGCTTTGTCGGTGGAAGCACGTAGCCAGAATTAGGAATTAGGAAGCAGATCAAGTTGATGCACGAGGCTGTCTGACACCTGTCACATGAAGATTGTCAGTCCATGCTTGGTATTTTTCAGATGAGAGGTTTGCAATCATTCATTTTTACAGTTTTCAAGTTAAATATACGACAGAAAACACCAACAGATTTGTTTCCATAACTACGAATGACTCACTGGCGTAGTTTGCAATCGGACACAATATCTTTATCTTGGAACATATTTGCAAGACCCATGTCATAAAAGTAAAAGAGTGTCTTCTTACGAAGAGGAGCAATTTAATTATGATTTCGCGATTGTCTTTTTTTTAAATCCATTCCAGCACGACTTTTTGAAATAAATAACAACTTACAGTTCCATGGGATCAGTAAGAGTCATATTCAATTAAACATGGCATTTGGGGTTACATCTGCCACCAGTTGAATGACTTTCAATTATACAAGGATTTTCCGGTATCTCTCCTGTGACCAAGGAATGATCTATCTCTTTTTACTTGACTTGCAACAACTGTAACTCATTATTTCAACTCTTGTGTGGCACCGCAAATAAGTACTTAATAAAGAATA
>JAECUM010015926.1:0-27146 GCA_016617855.1 Megalonaias nervosa | reverse complement strand
TCTGATCGTGGTACTCTAAGGATGATTCGAGCAGCTGTATTTTGAACTTTTTGAAGTTTCTGAAGTAGATATTGAGACGAACCAGACAGAATTGAGTTACAATAGTCCAGTCTTGAAATTACTAAGGAACACACAAGTGTTTTAGTGGCATCAACTGAAAGACACTTGCAAATGGAGCTGATTCGTCTCAGCTCAAGATATGCAGCCTTGCATATGTTCATGACATGTTGATGCAATGAGAGACTACTGTCAAGAGTGACACCGAGGTTTCGTACTGACTGTGTGAATTTAATGTTGGTGTTGCTGATACTTATTGTCTGAGGTAAAGGATGTGAATGAGAAAGTCTTTGTGTTGTAATCAGGATGGTTTCAGTTTTATCATCATTCATCTGCAGCTTGTTACATGTCATCCATGATTTCACATCGGAAATGCACCTCTCTACGCCTTGGATGGTAGCTTCAACTTCAGCTGGATGGCTAGATTTGTATATTTGGGTGTCATCAGCATACAATTGGTGAGACACTGGATGATGATCTATGACACTTGAGAGTGGCTGAGTGTATAGAATGAAGAGAACAGGTCCAAGAACAGACCCCTGTGGAACACCACAGCATAGTTCAACTGGGCTGGAGTGTTTTCCATTTGCGGACACAATTTGTGTCCTGTTTGACCAAGTAGGACTTGAACCATAGTAAGGCCGTATCATGAATGCCAAATACATGCTGGAGATGGTGAAGTAATATATCATGGTCTATAGTGTCAAATGCTGCAGACAAGTCAAGGAGAGTGAGGACTAATCTTTCCGCCATCCAAAGCAGAGAGAAGGTCATTGACTACTTTCAGAAGAGTAGTTTCAATACTATGGCAAGGGCGATATGCAGACTGTACATTGCTAAAAAGACTGTTTGAATTCAGATGAGATACAAGTTGGGATAGAACAACTTTTTCTAAGATTTTTGATATGAATGGGAGATTAGAAACTGGGCGGTAGTTCTTTAAATCATTATGGTCGAGTGTTGGTTTCTTCAGCAGAGGCATTACAATGGCAGTTTTGTAAAATGATGGGAATTCCCCAGATGAGAGAGAGGTATTAATAACATCAGTTAGTGAAGGCAATATTGGATCCAAGCACTCTAGCAGCAGTGACGTCGGAATCGGATCCAGTTCACATGACATTGGTGCACTCTTCATCACGATTGTACGTACTAAATCCATAGAGACAAGTTCAAATGCTGCTAACAGTTGCCGCTGAAATTCTGTATCGCAACTGTATGGTGACGACGAGTCAACTGAAATTGTGTTGTCAAGTTTATCTCTGATGGTTTGTACTTTGTCACGGAAGAAATTTGCAAACAGGTCCAGAAGGTCGACTAGAGAGAAGGTAGCTGGAAGTGGTATACATTTGTTCCTTGATATTAGCTCATTAGTAATCTCAAATAGCTCTTTGCAGCTGGAACTTTCCGTGATCTTAGTACTGTAGTGGGCTGATTTCGCTGCATGGACTATGTTTGTGACATTCTTCTTAGCGGCATCATAGATCTGCTTATGAATAGTGAGTCTGGTGGAAAGCCAAAGCCTCTCAGCTTTACGGCGGTCTCTTTTAGCAGTGCGAAGCTGGTCCCTAACACTGCTATACCACGGAGAACACTTCTGAATTGCTACTCTGCACTTGGTTGCTGGGGCATGTTTGTCGAGCAATGAACGCAGGCAGTTATCAAGTTGTTCTGCTGTAGTAGGTAAGCTAGTTGTTAGGTTTGCTTGGATGTCATGCATTATTTTGGTTCTGTTTATCATACAGAGGTTTCTCTTAGTAGCGAATAAAGGTGGAGGGTTAGGGACTGATACGTCAAGATGGCATATAATGCAGAGGTGATCTGATGAATAGTGTTATAGTGAGCGGCCTCTGTATAATGTATATTAGTATAAAGTGAGCTTATATATATATATATATATATATATATATATATATATATATATATATATATATATATATATATATATATATCATGGTTTACTTTTATAGCTCTCCTAAATAGCATTATAGTGAGAGACCTCTGTATAATGTATATAAACATAAAGTGACCTCATGTATATCATTAGTGCATGTGTGTAATTTGGATTTTTAAAGTAGTTTTAACAATTTTTCTGTCATATCACTACGATGTCTGCATTGTGGCAGTTTATAGTGCTGTCTAGCACTAGGAAATCGTGCTGCAGACATGTAGCATGATGTCCCACCCAGTCCCATTATCCTGTCACCAGGCTGACCAGTCCTGACACTAACCTCTTAATGCTGATCGCCAAACGAGGCAGCTGTTAGTACCATTTTTGTAAGTCTTTGGTATGACTAGGCGGGGGTTCGAACCTGCAACCTTCCACATCCACGGCAGACGCTCTAACCACTTAGGCCACTGGAGCAGTCTGATATCATGGTACAGTTTTAGGGCTCCCCTGAAACAGCATTATAGTGAGGGATCTCTGTATAATGTATTCCAATATGAAGCTAACCTTACATATATAATGGTATACTTGTATGGCTTTCTTGAACAGCATTATAATGAGGGACCTAAATTGTATAATGAATCATGTATGAATAATTACTATTCCCAATAAATTCTAATGGGATTGTTCTAAACAAATACTTGACAGTCATTGTAACGTGTATCTTTGTATGTTAGACAAGAAGAGTTTACGAAATTGTCTTTCGTCAGCTGTCCATCATCTGTCCATTAATGCAAGTTTGTTGTCGCTACTTATCCTAAACTACTTGGAGGATTGCCACAAAACTTTATACCCATGGTAGTCCTATACAATGAACATTGTGCTCCTTGAATGTCCAGTATGGCTGCCACAGTGCTATCTTGAAAATGTTACTAATGCTGCTCCTGCTGTATGGATGGTCTTTCAACATGGGGTTTTCACTAATGAGGTCCGTTTGGTCATAAATAAAAATGGTGATAATCTGACATTCATTATGGTGACCCACATTGGCTCTGAGGATTTCACTTAAAGATGTTCTACAATGTCTATTTGATCGTAAATGATAATGCTGCTGATCTGACAGCCAATATGGTCACCACATGAACCATTTTGAAAATCTTATTTTTATTGCAGCTCCTCCAGAATGGGGTCAATTTCAAAATGAGGTTTTCATTAGAAGACTTCTTATGGATGTTGAGTTGGTGCTAAATTAAAATGGTGCTGATCTGACAGCCAATATATTCCCATCTCTTAAATGGAATGTCATTTATTTTGAGGTGGCATTTTCATCAGAAGATTTATGGGCTCTACTTGGTCCTTAATGAAAATGACTAAGCTTCAGTATGACCATCATGGTGGCTATCTTGAAGATATTGTTATCTCTACTCCTTCAAAATAGATGGCTATATCAGCAAGGTTTTCACCAATAGACTTCTTATGATGTGCAGTCGGTCCTAAATGAAAATGATGCCAGTTATACGTCCAACATAGTTGCCACATTGACTGTCTTAAAAATCTTGTTATCACTACTGCCTCTGAATGGATGATCATTATGAATGGGGTTTCACCAGATGGCTTGTAATGATGTTCACTTTGTCCTAAATGAAAATGGTGCCAAGCTGACATCCACTATGTAGACTACAGCAGCTAATTTGAAAATCTTGTTAACAGGGAAGAATATTAAATATGGTTTCAACACTTAGCATTTAAAGGAAGAAATGATCTTATCTTGAATTCCTGGAAATTCTTTTTGCCCAGTAGAGTGTCAGTCACATCGAGAGACTCTTGTCTTTGTTTAGTCATTGTGCTTAAAAACATATTTTGTGCTGTGTCCCATTTAGTTGTTTGTATTATATATATATATATATGTGTGTGTGTGTGTGTGTGTGCAGTCAAGCCAGTCAATAATGGTCATCCATGGGAAAAGGAAAAAGTAGCCTTTCTACAGGTTCATCTTTTAAAATTGATACTTGAACAAATACCTGGATCAAATACCATTATCATTATCATTATTATTATTATTATTATTATTATTATTAAGATTTGTTTGGGTGCTCTATTCATCAGAATCATAAAGTACATGTTTGTGTTGTTCTTTCCCAAATTTATGTTCTACACAGGATTACTGTATCATGCTGTCTTTAATCCAAGCTATAAATTAAAAACTCATCAGTGATCTTTGGTTTGTGCATCATTACAAAGCAGTAATTTCACTACTGATTTTGACATCTTACATATGACTGTAAAACAGAGGACTGATTCTTTTGTCAGCTAGCTTGTACAAGTTAGGCTTGGAAACAGCTGTTCAGCTTTTAAAATAATATCTGGATTGGCCAGTTGCTGAAATTGCCAAGGTCAAAAGATGGCTTATTTGAGAGGCCTATGATGAAAAGGGAAAAAAAGAAGCTGTATATGGCCATTTTTGTGACCAGAGAACAAAAACTTCGCTTGCTTTTACAGACAAGTTTAAATATTGAATGATGCTGGACCCAGTGAAAAGGGATGTAACTCATATCTCTTCTAAAATATAAACTTTTTTCTAGCTGACCGCTCCGGTGGCCTAGTGATTAGAGCATTCGCCTCGGATGTGGGAAGTTGTGGGTTTGATCCCCAGCCGAGTCATACCAAAGAATTACAAAAATGGTACTAACATCTGCCTCAATTGGCGCTCAGCATTAAGAGGTTAGTGTTAGGACTGGTTGGCCTGGTGTCAGGATAATGGGACTGGGTGGCACATCATGCTACATGTCTGTGGCATGATGCCCCAGTGCTGAACAGCACTATAAACTGCCACACTGCAGACATCATAGCGATATGACTGAAAAATTTTTAAAGCTACGTTAAAAATCCAAATCACACACATGCACACTTCTGAGATAGCTATAATTCACAGGCAAATCAATGAAACTATTGAACTATACCTGTCATAATGGCACAAATGGCAACTTCCATTTCTGTTCTGATAACATGACTGCTTTTGCCACCTTCCAGCAATTGAATATGGATCTTCTACCCTAATGATAAAAACTGTCTTGCTTTCGAAATTGACATATTGACACCTTTTGAGTAATATCGTCAGTGTGACTGGAGTATGGAATACAAGTAAGATATGAAGAACCACTTGTCACCTGTCAAAACTACTTGCATTTGTCAAGTGGACAAGTGCCAAAATGACCTATTGACTTACAGAAATTGATGAAATAGGGGTGGGGAGGCATCTGTGTTTTATTCACACATTTCTTGTCTATTTTGTTTTCTGTCATTATTGGGAAAAACAGTATTGGAAAAGATAGAATTTAACAAAATTCTTTTAATTTTTCCAGATACCATCTTCAGATAGAAAGTTTGTTCTGAAAAAGTCACCAATCATATTCCCAACATGGCTGAAGAGGAGGAACCCTTCTTCCTGAGACCCTCCCCCAAACCTGTTCCACGTGTTAAGAACTCCATGTTTGACGTTGTTCCTGATGCTTTCTCTGCCAAGACATTAGAATTGACTGGAGACCAGAGGAGGGTCAAACGTAGCACAGAGTGTACACCTGCACCAACACCAACACAAGGGAGTGCAGCAGGAAGCCCAAAAGAGGAAGAGAAACAACCAATTATTGAGGAAGAGGTCAAGCAGTATGTTGTCACAGAGGTTGAGGCAGACAAATGGCATGGGGTGAGTAGGTATTAAGTAAGGTCTTCTCATTTGCATGATGAACTGCTAGTTCCATACATTACTGTTGAAATATCAGGAACATTCATCCTCCAGATAGGATATATTATATCTGTCATCGAAAATATATTAACTTAATTTGGAGATTTGTATGTTACAGTGTTACCCGCGTCCGTCTCTCCATCCAGCTGTACATACGTCCATACATCTGTCTCTCTGGTTAAATGTTGCATTTATGTCAGTCTCTTAGGCACTGTAGTGGGTATTTATGTTCCTTGAACAAAGTTATAGTGTTTATGGTTATTATTATTATTATTATTATTATTATTATTACCCCTGCAAACAAAGTTGTGGTGGTATACTGGAGTCAGCTCTTCCAGCCATCAATTTGTCCATCACACATTTGTTTACTTAACATCTCCTGAACTCTGAGAGGTATTTTTATGAAACTTGGTACATTTTTGTATCATGTTTGGACATCATTTCCTATAAAAAATGAAGTCTATCTGGTCAGCATTTTAAGTTATCCACATTTTTATTACAAATCTTGTACACTGCCTTGCCATCACTCTTGTCTTCAGTTAATATATCCAGAACTATTTCAGATATTTTCATGAAATTTAGTATTCTGACATTTACTTTTAGGGTGCAGGGTATTCTTAAATATTCACTTACTGATAGGTCTGGTTATTTTTATTATTATTGTAATTATTATTGCTCCTTTTCCAAAATACTGAGAAGATGCATAAAGATGAAACTTGACACATGTGCACTACATCATAAAATCTTGTTAATAAAGCTTTCAGCATGAAATTAGTGCAAAATGGTGCCACTGTGACATCCAAGATTACAGACTTGGCTGCCATCTTGAAATATCAGTATACTCATATATATTTGCAATTACTCTCTTGCCATTAGGTCTTTACATGTATATTCATTGCAATATGTAATCAATAATATTCACTGAGATGTACATGGCTGCCATGGCAAATACCTGTTTTGGACATTTTTATTACTGTCACTTTCCATGAGTAATAGCTGAATCAAGAGTTGGTCATTAATGAGAACAAATCATTCGGCCAAATGAAAATAGCTTTATTTTTTTAACGTTGAAAATATGTTTTAACTGTTCTCATAAATGATTGTTCCTAGTGACAGGTTTTAACTGTTCACCAGATTGACATCTTCACTAGCCAAGGTTCCAGTGTGGTAACCCTATCAAGACCCTGGCATATTGAGCAGATATTTCTGTGCTTCAGGTCTGTGAATTTCATTGGATATGGCAGCAACCAGCTGCATCCAATCAAAATTAAGTTGCAAAAATACCTTTCACCTAAATACACATCTAATGGTTTCCCTCTGGTACATAGTCATACTTTTGATGTTAAACTTCCAAAGTATCATTTTTAGGTCAATTGCCCCCATTGTTTTCAACCGATGTACAATGGACCATGCTATTGGTTAGTTGGCATTACATACTAAGGGAGGCAACACATGAAATCCAGTAGATGTTGCTAGGACAAAGCACCAGTATATCTGTTCAATCCACCAACGTGTAGATAGGGTTATGTTATCGGAACCGTGGCTAGCAAAGATGCCTGACTGATTGTTCCTAGTGACACTCTTGAACTGTTCACCTAAATGTTCCTAATGACAGTTTTTAACTGTTACCTGACATATTGTTCCTAATGACAGTTTTTAACTGTTCACCTGCTGATTGTTCCTAATGACAGTTTTTAACTGTTCACCTGACTGATTGTTCCTGATGACAGTTTTTAACTGTTCACCTGGCTGATTGTTCCTGATGACAGTTTTTAACTGTTCACCTGGCTGATTGTTCCTAATGACAGTTTTTAACTGTTCACCTGACATATTGTTCCTAATGACAGTTTTTAACTGTTCACCTAATTGTTCCTGATGACAGTTTTTTACTCTTCACGTGACTGATTGTTCCTGATGACCGTTTTTAACTGTTCACCTGACTGATTGTTCCTGATGACAGTTTTTAACTGTTCACCTGATTATTCCTAATGACAGTTTTTAACTGTTCACCTAATTGTTCCTAATGACAGTTTCTAACTATTCACCTGACATATTGTTCCTAATGACAGTTTTTAACTGTTCACCTGATTGTTCCTGATGACAGTTTTTTACTACTCACCTGATTGTTCCTAATGACAGTTTTTAACCATTCACCTGATTGTTCCTAGTGACAGTTTTTGACTGTTCACCTGACTGATTGTTCCTGATGACAGTTTTTAACTGTTCACCTGATTGTTCCTGATGAAAGTTTTTAACTATTCACCTGACTGATTGTTCCTAGTGACAGTTTTTAACCATTCATCTGACTGATTGTTCCTAGTTACAGTTTTTAACTTTTCACCTGATTGTTCCTAGTGACACTCTTTAACTGTTCAACTGACTGATTGTTCCTAATGACAGTTTTTAATTGTTCACCTGACAGATTGTTCCTAATGACAGTTTTTAACTGTTCACCAGAGCGATTGTTCCTAGTGACAGTTTTTAATTGTTCACCTGACATATTGTTCCTAATGACAGTTTTTAACTGTTCACCTGATTGTTCCTGATGACAGTTTTTTACTACTCACCTGATTGTTCCTAATGACAGTTTTTAACCATTCACCTGATTGTTCCTAGTGACAGTTTTTGACTGTTCACCTGACTGATTGTTCCTGATGACAGTTTTTAACTGTTCACCTGATTGTTCCTGATGAAAGTTTTTAACTATTCACCTGACTGATTGTTCCTAGTGACAGTTTTTAACCATTCATCTGACTGATTGTTCCTAGTTACAGTTTTTAACTTTTCACCTGATTGTTCCTAGTGACACTCTTTAACTGTTCAACTGACTGATTGTTCCTAATGACAGTTTTTAATTGTTCACCTGACAGATTGTTCCTAATGACAGTTTTTAACTGTTCACCAGAGCGATTGTTCCTAATGACAGTTTTTAACTGTTCACCTGACTGATTGTTCCTGATGACAGTTTTTAACTGTTCACCTGACAGATTGTTCCTAATGACAGTTTTTAATTGTTCACCTGGCAGATTGTTCCTAATGACAGTTTTTAACTGTTCACCAGAGTGATTCTTCCTAGTGACAGTTTAAATAACAAGATAAACAGCTTAATTCAGTTTTTGTCATATATCCAATATGACCAGCATTTGAAGCCATCTTAAAAATCAAGTTACTGCTGTATCCAATATGACCTGCATGGAAGCCATCTTAAAAATCAAGTTATTGATATATCTAACATCACTAGCATGGAAGCCACCATAAAAACAAACTAAAATGAACAAAAATGAACAGGACTGCAGCAATAACAAACCAGAATGGAACCAAACCAAACAAAAGGAAACATTACTAAAACCAAACCAAATGGAATAGTACAATAATGAACCAAATATAATTTAGTCTTTAATTCAGGAAAATTTTAATTGTGCCAACTCTATATCTCACATTATAGTGTCAACCATACTTTTTTAAGCAAAATAGACAAACATTATAAATATATTGTTGAAATGATGTTTCTGAAATGAGAATGATCAGTTATCAAAGTTTCCTCTGACCTTTTCCATGACATTTTAGATATTTATACAGTTATTTTGGGAGGTAGGAGCACATCTCCCTTTGAAAATATGGAGCTTGCTGAAACCACGCAGTAGTCGTTGCTGGTCACAGGATCCAAAATCTAAGTGTCTGATATTTTCTATTACATCAGAGGTCCAGTGATCATAAGATTCAGACAATCTGTGTAGGATAAATATTTTATTCTGCTCATTTAATAGGCCAAAATTCAGTGATCATGTGACCAAGCAACACTGCATTACAGAGCAGAATGTTTTGGAAAATACTTAATAATTTGGCTCATATGTCAGTTTCTAAAATATGTTATAATCTTTATGTTTGAGAAGATAAACCTTCAGTTTATTGTTTTCAGGGTTTGATCAAAGGTTGCATCATTTTGCTGGCCTATGGGTTGTTTCAGTGTATTCCCTGTTTTGATAAGAGATGTGCTTGGACATTCCATCCCACCACGGTAGCCATCTTGAAAGTATTATTATTGCTGCTTCTCCTACATGAATGGTTATATCTGTCAACATCACATTTCCACTAGTGGATCCTAAATGAAAATGGTGCTGGTCTGAAGTCTAATATGGCTACCATCATAGCCATCTTAAAATCTTATTATTGCTACTCTTAAATGAATGACCATATCAACATGGGGTTTTCACTGAAAGACTTCTATGATGTGTAGTTGGTGCTGAATAAAAATTGTGCTGATCTGACATCCAATATGGCCCCTATGACAGCCATCTTGAAAATCTACTTCTCTTGAAGTCATATCTTGAAAATAAGATATCTCTACTTTTCTCTAAATGGATGAAAGTTTCAGCTTGTGGTTTTCACCAATAGACTGCTTATGATACCTAGTTGGTCCTAAACAAAAATGGTGCCAGTCATACATCGAATATGGTTGCAGTGCCTACTGTCTTAAAATCTTGTTATCAATACTCCCCATGAATGAATGATCATTTTGACAAGGGGTTTTTACCAAAAGACTTATAATGATGTCTGCTTTGTCTGAAATGAAAATTGCACCAAGGTGGCATCCAGTATGTGTACCACATCATCTGATTTTGAAAATCTTGTTATCATTAAAGAATATCAGAGATGTTTCAACACTCAACAGTTAAAAGGAAGAATGGTCTTACCTTGAATTCCTGGAAATTCTTTTTGCCCAGTATAGAGTCAGACCCTTTGAGGGACATTTTTTATTTGTTCCTGATCATTTTGTTTCATTTTGCTTTGTTATAGTTTGTTCCTGTTATTCAGCCTAATCCACTCACTTTTCTCTATTTTTCTACCATTTCACCCTGTTCTGGTGGAAAATATAGGTCATTTTGCCCTAAACTTTGAGTCCAGTGTGGACCCTGTGTATCTGATAAAGTTCCATTATAGAAGTTTTGTTTTGAGCAAGAATGTCTTGCTTACCCATTTACACTTCAGTAATATACATGTAGAATTTACTGCTGTACTAATGAAGTTGACTACACCGGACTTTCATACATTCCTCTGTGGAATGTAACATTATTACAGTAAGTACTTTTACAGTTTTTGGTTTAATTTGTTTTCCTCAGCAAAATGCATTGCCAGGGATGTACAAATATTATCCTTTATGTTTAAATTCATCTGTTCAATCATCTCTCCTTCAGTTACCACAAATATTCTGCAGTTGTGCAGTCCACATCTTTTCAAGTTCTTTTCTTGTTTTCTTTAAACAAATTTTGCTCATTGATGATGATGTGACATGAGTCTAAAGTTGATATAGAATATGACAAATTGTTGAATAATTTCTATCTTTGTGAATCTTGCCAATAAAAAACTGAGATTATTTTACAAGGTTTTACAAGCTTGCTGCAGTGAGGAATGTATTATATTATGGCACTGCCTGTTTCTGTGCCTGTTGACCCATATTGTCCAGATATCCTCCTTGGTCTCCAAAGGATAACTTGAGTACTAGAACATACACTTTGGTAAAACATTACAGATGGATGATTTGAATTTCCAGTAAGGAAGAAGTTGTAATTTTTGATGGAAAGGTCAAAGGGGAAGGTCACATGACTTAAAGAAACAAAAACTGTTTCCATGCAGTAACTTCAGTTCAAGTCAGTAAACAGACACCAAACTTCATGGATAGTTTATATTTAGGGCAGAACGGAAAATATCTTTGAAGGTCAAAGGGCAAGGTCAGCATGAAAGAAAGAAAATATTTACTGTAAAATGACTTGAATTACAAGCCTCATTCCTGCACCAAAACATTGTGAATGGCTTGCTGTTTTAGTACGTACCCTGTCCGCTAGAGCTGTTATGGGAAGAAAGTTGGCTGTAGATAATGAGGTTGAAAATCAAAGGTCATTCAATGACCCAAAGAAGGAATATTAATTAATATTTTCTACAAGGTAATTTCATTTGGTCACTTATGTTGGGGTTTAATGTGTGTCTATGTGGCTAGTAGAATTGGGATTAAAAAAACAACACAAACACTGATAATTCATTGCAACTAGTTTCGCATTTAATACATGCTTCTTCAGGCACAAAATGTTTTGAAAGAAACGGATGACGTCTTTATATTTTAAAATAACAACTACGTCATTACGTAACGTCATAAATGATATGCATCATCATAACATAACATATATATATATATATATGACAGGATCTAAAAGATACACAAGTCTCTAATGAAACCTGAATCAGTAAAATAATAAAATAAAATAGAGACAAACAGTCATACATATAATTATATTGTTATAAAGGATATACAATTTATCAATTTATACAGTTTTATATGGTGCATTGGTATTAAGGCCATTAGGATACAAAGTATCTAATTTATGAATCCAGTATGTTTCTTTTATGGGCCTATTCATGTCTCCATGCACAGTATCTATTGGCATAAAAGAAAAATCAAGTAGAGAGTGATTATTGGTATTAAAATGTATTGAAATATTAGAGGAAAACTGAGGATCTCTATAATTTTGTATATGAAAGCGATGATTATTCATTCTCTTAGAAACTTGTTGAAGTGTTTGTCCAACATATTGCATATTGCATTTTTTACAGGTTATCAAATAAATCACATCAGTTGATATGCAGTTAGTGTTATAACGTAGAGAAAATACCTCTATCCTATGTAGCGCTAATACTAAAGAGGTAGTTGAGACTGACTATCAATCCAATTACAATTTCCTTGTGTAGGTGAAAATTAAAATGCACTTGATACAAATAACTTAGAACAAACCATTGACAACTAAAAATATCTAACTTACTAAAATTTTCACTGAAGCATAGATAGAGAAAAAAGAGTTTGATTTGACAGAGCTAAAATTTACTATGTAGTTGAGTCAAGAAGTTTGATTTGAACTATATTGTATTGCATCTTCATTCTGTTATGGTGGGCCAGCATGTGCTTCTGTAAAGCACATCACAAATGTGGCATGAAATTTTTGGTTTGTTGCATCTGCTTTCCAAAGGGGTCATGCCAGAATTTATGGCAGGTTAGTAAAAAGCAGATACAACAGAAGGTGAACAGTATTTCTCCATAAAAAGTATAATTTTCAGTTCTTTCCGAATCAGCTTCACAAGCATCACCAGTATTAAATCTCTAGACATTAAAGCACTTGGAACTGCCTTGAATTACATTGATGATATTGATCTTTTAGGTTAACATGGAAATTGGGCTAATATTAGTGGATTCAGAATCTAAAATTGAAGATAAAAAATCCAAATGTTATCCATAATTATGCCATTTATGATCTCACGATTTTCTTTAGACATAGACAAATCCAATCTAGCAGTAAATACATGTGAGATACCTTAAGGTAAAAATATATGTTTATGATTTAATATTCTCGTAACATCATTGTTCACAATTTCTTAAAAATGGTGGATTGTTTGATAATTTCTTTGCATATAAGAGCTTTAGTAATATTGAATAGCATATCACTGTCTTCGTTATACATTATACACCTAACCTGCACTATTGCCAGACAACAGCTGAATGAATTGTATGGCGTATCACATTTAAGAGATATACGCATTAGTGTCATGAGGTGGTGGGATGATGTGTGAGATCTTTCACTCCTTAAGGGTTTTAGTTATTATTATCTAGGAGATGATTGACAATGGTGCTATTGCCTGGATAAAAAAAAACAATAAAATAAAATATGAAATTAATGGATAGAATAACAGATCTGAGCAGAGATGTAGAATAGAACAACATGAGCCTCTGTACATAAAATATAACATTTTAATAAATTACATAAACCAAATGAAATTGAACATGACATTTCAATGATTAACTTTATCTCAGAAGTAGAGCAACAGAAATTTATGTGAAATTCAGTTAGCCATTCTGTTATTCTGATAAAACAAATTTCATCATATAATTGAGTGACTGATCGAACTCAAATTGCCATCATGTCAGCATCACCTGTTGCTTCCGGTCTTTTCCAAATCACTGTTGGTGATAGGTAGGTGTTACCTTATTTCTTTTCCTTCTCTTTCTCCTGTCTCTCTAGCCTCTTTGGGTCACCTACAGTCTAGGTTGTAGACTGTGATTTTTCCATTATGCAGTACAGTATGGAGATTTTTTTCTTCCAAAGAAGAAAAATATAATAACAAACCTAAATATGTGTCTGGTTTGTTTTTTTCTCTTGGGATCAATAATATTCTCACTCTTTTATGCCAGATATTGTCTGTTGTAACCCAACAGAACTAAGCTATTATGGTCAGTTTGCCTCTTAATACATACTTACCCGATTATCAAGAAATTGATGTCTTTCTAGCCACTACTTGCATTCCCAGCTGAGAAACTGACATATTTAGTCCTCTCAGATAGAACGTTACCGCACTGCTGTGGCTATAAATTATCAAATGAACTATGCCTGTTAACACATGCTCCTAATGCTTACATCCTTGTTTTCAGTTGAAAAGAATTACAACTTAATTACACAATGAATTAATAGACTTCACTCCTTGTCCACATTACTTTGCTAATTAGCGATTCATTGACATATATTTCCAGACATAGAAAAATCAGTTCTCAGCATACATGATATAAATTATATCAATACGGATAATTTACTTCCCACAATATATATCAGGAGAAATGTTGTTGTTGTTGTTGTTATAGGGTTTAACGCCATTCTTCGGCACAAAATAGGCTATACATGGCGACTAGTATAAATGGAGGAGGAAGAACCCAGGAAAACCCCGGGAAGAACCACCGACCCATAAGAAGCTAATGGCAAGCTTTCTTACATACCCACATTGGCTGAGCCTGATACTCGAACCCACGCAGACAGAGGTGAGATGGCAATGATCTGTAATGGTGAGCGCTTTAGACCACTCGGACACTGGGGGTCCCCCAGGAGAAATGCATAAAATCTTTATGGTACATGATTACATACAAAACAATTTAATCTGAACTCATTTATACCAATGACATATTATATATATATATGTATGTAACTTTGCTCTGGAATAGTATTCCAGTTGAGACTAGAAATGCCTGCAGCATTTCCTTCTTCCAAACCCAATATATCCAGTGGCTTCAGAGATGCAGTTAAATAAATTCCTTTGTATGAGGGCCTCGGGTTAGATTAGTTCTTCATCTAATATGTTACCCTCTTTAAATAAAGTCATTATTATTATTATTATTATATGACATTCTTACAATACGTGAATCATATAACATGCACGATTATTTTCTGAACTCAAGGAAAAATTGAAGCGTAAATTTAACATGAATCAACTCAACAAATAAATACAAACTTACATCAGTGAACATATATGCAGTTGTGACAATACCTTTGTGTCTTCCTGAGCCTTCACTCACTTATCATCAGAGAATTCCCTCCATCTCTTCTCTGGTTTTGTGTCTCACAAACTTCCAGACCCTCTTGTCCCTTGGATGATTTATTTAACAAGAAGAGTACTTTCTACTGATCTCAGGGTCAGCTTCTCCTTTTGGTAGAAAAACTCAGACTGAGGGAGATTACATTAAAACCTTGAAATTCATCTTGGAAACACATCCCCTCATATAGCTTAGCCAATCAGGATAACTTTCTCTAACTTCCAAAAATTTCATCACTCCTGTTGAAGTCAGAATAATCCTCTCTAGGCCACCTTTATTAATAACTATTCTGGAAAATATCATTTTATGACACCTGTTTCAAATGGCCCAAGTTTTCCTAAATTTTTCTCTAGCTTTTGTCATTTACTGCTTCATGACCTTAAACTGACATATCTGACTGTTATCGAATGGGCTCTTATTAAAATTCAATTGATGCCCCAAATGGAGCCAATCCCAACTCTTGCAGTCAACAATTTATTTTGAGCCCAGCCCATATGTCTAACCTAATGGTTACATGTCATGCTGACCATGACAGAATGTACTGTGAGATTTATCTGTACAAAATTTTGCACCATTATGAGTAGGGTGTTCCCCTTTCTGACCAAAAAGCATGAAATTGAGGTGCAGTAAAAGTCACTTTACAAATGTGATAACATTGTCCTTGATTTTAAGGCACTATAACATTGTCTTTGAATTTGTGATGTGATAACATTGTCTTTGAATCAAAGATGTGATAACTATTATGACTCTATAATCTAAAACTAGTTAGCAGAAAAGAGCAAAAACCAATAAGTTTGCTAAAATTGAACAAATAATATTTTTCCCTTGAATACAAAGAACTTACAGTTATGTGAATTAAATCCCAAAATACTGCAAAAGTTCTGTCACCAATCTTAATGAATAAAGTTCTAATTAAATTTCAGTGGTGTTCTAATTAAAATCAAGCACTGAAGGCATCAATGTGCCTGTAGTCTTGAATGTACTAATACACTAGTGCCCAAAAGAGTGATGATTTGTTAACAGTCTTCTAATTAATAACAATAATATAATACACGATTTCTTTGTCTGAATTCACTATACTTCCAAATTAATGTTTCTGTCCAAGAACTATTTAAGAGCACTTTGTATTTGCAGTGAATAAGTAATTTGAAGAAATAAATTCCACCCATACATATTACTGAAAACAGCAATAGGACTGATTCCTGCTCCAGATGTTATTGCAGGAATGAGTAATTTCTCAAGTAAACAAGATTATATATATATATATATATATATAACATATATATATATATATATATATATATATATATATATATATATATATATATATATATATATATATAATACACAAAATAAGAGGCAGGATGTAGGACAAAAGTTCATTTCTACAACAGTTTGTTATTAAAATTATAATAAGGAATGTGGTAAACATCAGGTAGGCTAGATATTTTTATGGGGAATTCCGATATAATAGACCCAGACCCAAATAGATATGTTTACCACTGTTGATAATGATCTGAATGTTTAACCTGTGCTCATAAGGAAATATCAACTCTGTATTATTTGTTACAAAATAAAAACAACATCAGTGTCTAGTTAGAAACAACATGAACTTGATTTTAGACAAGGTCAAGTCCAAAATACAGTTATTCATAATCATTGAGAAAAAAGAAACCTCTAACAAATTAAATATACATAACATAGCATTGTCTTTGAATTGGAGATGTGATAACATTGTTTTTGAATTTGAGATGTGATAACATTGTCATTGAATTTGAGATGGCACTGTGAAGAACTTAAGGGCAAAGAAGCAAGCTATGAGGCTTGGAGTATAAACACATTATACAATATCTCACTTTTCAATAGGAAATATTGTTCACTGTCACTTGACTAGTTCACTCATGGACCTGTTTTATGCATTAATTATCATTCACAAACCATTATTTGTAATTAGCAGGATTGGGTCATTGAACTTTCAATTTTTCATCATCTTCTTTCAACAAAGTTCACTAATAGTTTTTTTTTTTTTTTTAAATATGGGCCAGGAATAAGCTTATTGATTTAGGATTCAAAGGTCAAAACAAAGGTCAAACCAAGATCCCTTTGGACTTCACTGCTTCGATATGTATTGTATATGCTCATATATAAGTCTGATCCAACTGAAAACTTTACAGACCCCGATTTGCCATTGCATAATGTACCAGCAGATTTGGGTCGTTAAAGTTTGTTAGAATTAATAAATAAACTCTCAACATAGACCCTTATCTGCATGTGCAATATGTGCTGGAAGATTATGGTTTATAAAGTTTGCAGTTGGACTTGACTTTAGGTGATTATATAAGGTAAGGCTGTGGAATTTACTCTGAGCCCTGAATTTATTTTGTTGTTCAGTTTATTACTGCTTTTATTGTAATAATCTTATTTCTTAGTTTTAAACTGAACATGTCTAGCCTAGGCCTGAAGATAATGGAATAGATAACCAGCCTCCAGCAAAAGATAATGGAATAGATAACCAGCCTCCAGCAAAAGATTCCCCCCAAAACGAACAGTTGGATCTATAATTAACTCACACATGCATTATTGCTCTAAGTATTCTGATTGAAGTAAGTACATAGCAGACAGAAGTGTTTTTTTTTTTAAAACTAAAACTTAAGATGTGTGTTTGTGTTGCGTATTATTAAGTATATTTATATTGGAATTGAATATTTTAATACTGAAAAAGTTAAAATGAACAGTAATTATTGTTATCTTTCATATAATGCACATTGTTATACTCTTCTTAAGAGAGCCTCAAGGGACAATAATTATTGACTGAATGAGTCACTCTCTGCAAATAAAGTATTATTATTATTATTATTATTATTATTATTATTATTATTATTATTGTCAAAACAAAGGTGCCTGAAAATTGTATCATCAAAGGGGGTGTAGGTGGATTAGGGGAGGTAAGAATGGGGAGGAGGCAATAGTGAAATGTCTGGCAGATGTTCAGAAGATCTGAAAACCCTGGTTGATAGTCAGGACACAGACATAATAAGACAAAGTTCTTGACTCAAGCTTTATTAGGAATGGCTTTTGAGCATAACACAAACTGAATTGATTTTTTTTCCAAGTATGAACAGATTTTTATCAAACAATGTTGGTTTATATATCTATTTTTGTATTGTACTCTAGAACATATTTACTGAAACATATAAGGTATACATATTTGTATCCAAATTTGGTATGTTGGAGTTGATTACCATATGTACTCGCATATAAGTCAAGTCAGACTGCAAACAAAGATCCTGATCTGCCATAGCATAATGCGCCTGCAGATCAGGGTCTGTGTTGTTTGTTCTACTGATTATTCCAGATAAACTACACAGACCCAGATCAGCACATTATGCGACGGCAGTCTGGGTCATTGCAGTTTGCTGTTGGGTTTATCTGATAAGCAAGTGTATACGGTAAGAATGTCTGCATAATATCTGAGATGATTTGAATACTCTACATTCTAAAGATAAAATGAGGGCAGAAACTTCATGTGAAATTCATTTTGGTCAGTAGAGCATTAGTCCCATGTTTTTTTGTGTGCACTGCTTTTGATACAAAGGTCTGAATTTAGAAGAAAATTTTCATTCTGCCCTAGTTCAGTGTTTGCAGACATTTATGCATTGCTTGTGTCGTCATGTAGTACTAACAGCCACATAATGGGTATGATACTCTTCTTTAACTTTTATATGAAATGAGTACTATTTTCTTGCAATACTGTTTTTTTTTTTTATACTCCCACCTAGGCATGGGTTTATAGTAATTCATGTGCTTGTCTGCCTTTCCATCATTCCATCTTACATTTGTTAGTCCCATAGCCATGAAACTTGGGAAATATTGTGGTTATCACATGTAGATGTGGCTGTCAACTAATCACTTTTCCCCGCAATTTTTGATAGAGTTATTGCCCTTTTTAACCTGTAGCTTAATACAGTGTATGACACGATCTTGTTAGTGCAGCTATTCCCAGACTTTTAATGGATTGCCATGAAACTTGATAAAAATCATATTGATCACCCGACAACATGCAGATCAACCGTGATTTTTATTATTGCCCATCTTGAAGTGTATGACACAATATTGTTCACACAGCATGTTTTCATGGATTGCCATACAACATGGCAGATATTATAGTCATCACCTGAATATTTGCACATCAACAAATCCCTTTGCCCCTTCAAGTTTTGTTAGAGCTGTTGCCCTTTATGTTTTCTAGCTTAATGCACTGTGTGACAGCCATTGACTTAAATATCCAGACATTAAAGAATAGCATCCTTTCTCTATTTTCTCTAATTACCACACAACTTACTCCACTTTTTTGGGAATGTTAATTAGCTATATCAAGTCTTCTGATATATTGCACTTACTAAGTAATCACATGTTGTGGAGTGTGTCAGCTCTTTTTATTCATTTTATCAAAGAGATAATACAGGTAATCAAATTGGTTGCATGGTCTGATGGCTGTGTATTGAAACACCTGTTTATCATTATGCGTAAAACATTGCTTAGTATAATTTCCAACTTAGGTTTTATTTTTTAAGTTAAAATGCCTGTACTCCCATTTATAAGAAGTTGTTAATCCCTACCAGCTATAGAGTATGTAATTGGTTTATCCAATAAAGTTCTCTTTCCTAATAATAGTGCTACTGGAGAGCTCTGGATCAGATTTTATAATTTCTATTATCTGATATTTAACACAATCTGTGTTGTGGTCAGATAAATTAAAATGCTTCGACACCATGGAATCTTTATGATTATGGATATCCCTCAATTGCTCTTTTACTCTCACTTGGCATTCCTTTTTGGTTTTGGTCTCACCTACATATTGTTTACCACATTTCGTGCAGGTGGGAAAGAGATGACATTGTGTATGATACAGTGTCCTCTTAGTTTTGATTTACATTTGAGGTTAGTAAATGAACTTCTAAAGATTTTAGATTTATCCATTTTACTGTGCTTCCACATCCAAACAGTCATCATCTTCCCTATGTTTTATTTTTTGTCAACTTTTAAAAAATGTTCTTGGTGCTGGAAAGGATGAAAAATTTTCCAAATTAGGTTGATTTGATATTTAGGTTATTTACATTAGCTCCACAATTTTTCTTGTAGTTTTTATGAATTTCTGTCAAATTTGGTACATATTATTGTAATCAACTAAAGATGCACATGTATTGAAAGATTTTTATGCTCCCATGAATTTTGCAAGAGTTACTGTCCTTTTTGACCTACAGCCTCGTTTTAACAAAAGTTTGTGATAGCATCGCAACTATACTTGCAGTTTTTAGCTGATTGGTATGAAACTTATTACATATTATGGTCATTATCAGAAGATATGCAAATTGCCAAATCATTGTACTCGCACTATTTTCAGAGGAGTTCTTTACTTTTGCACTTGTTTTTACTACAGTATCAACTGTTCGATTATGTTTGTAAAATGCTCACCATTACTCTAATTGAGTGATGCATTGGACACTTTGTTATTATAGCAGTCACTAGAATGTGGTAATATGGGAGAGGGGGAGATGTTTATTCATGAAAATTTCATTACGGTAATTAAAATAAAGTATATTGAACATTCATGAATTTATAAAATGATACACTTACCCTGATGATGTGATGGATGTTACGACCTCTGTGGTCTTAAACTAAGTAACAGAAAGAAGCAGAACCATTAAGTTTAGTAAAATTTACAAATAATATTTATTTCCCTTGGATGCAAAGTGAAAATCCAAAAGACAATGTATTGTGAATTAAATCTAAAATAATCCTAAATGTTCTATCACAAGTCCAAAAATATAGAATGTTCCAAATGAATTCCAATAATCTAGAATGTGCTCATATACCAGTAGTCTTGAATATGCTGATTTTCCAATAGTACTGATGTATCTCGATGATATAATCCAGAATGTCTTTGAATGAAATTGCAAGAATCTCAAAGTAGTGTTTTAGTCCAAGAAGTCAATGAGTACTTTGTAATTCCAATGAATAATTTTAAGAAATGTTTCCTGTCAGAATATCTCTGAACACAACTAAAATCTCAGATAACAGAGTCCCAAGGACTGATATGAAGCAGGAATGAAAAACTGTATACCTAATCTTCTTTATATTTAATTTCACTCGACCTAAGACACAAAAGAATTTCTGGAAAACCCAAATTTCCAACGGAATTTTCCACCAAATTGTAAGCAAGTTTGCTTCCAGAATACTCTAAGTTCGTAAATAAAGTTATGTTTTTTATCACGAATTGATTTGTTGTTGTTGTTGTAGGGTTTAATGCCATTTTTCAGCACAAGATAGGTTATACATGGCTGCCAAAATAAATGGTGGAGAAAGAACCCGGGAAAACCCTGGAAAAAAACACTGACCCACGAGAAGCTACTGGCAAGCTTTCGCAAATACCCACATTGGCCAAACCCGAGACTTGAACCCACGCAGACAGAGGTGAGATGGCAGTGATCCATAACGGTGAGCACTTTAGACCACTTGGCCATTCGGGGCCCCTCACAAATTGAAATAAACATCTGTAAAAAAGTAACATGACAAAAGTCAGATAGGCAAAAACTCTACTCTCAGTCACAAACAAAGGTCAAGCATGCAATTTCAATTAAATGTACATAACAACGATATTTAACAAACCAAATGTCCAAAGCATGAAATTGTATGGGGCAACGTCATATTGATAATGGCATGTGAAAAAGCTTAATGAGGGCTAATTAAATGTGTATAGGTTATTCCATGATGTTTATAACACACACCATGAACTAAATGCACTGAGTAACATGTTGCATATTCAGCTGTACAGACTTTCCATTGGTTATATTTGTTGTCATATCACAGCATGGCATGATGTTTAGATCATTTTTTGTCTTGGTACAGAATGGCATATGATATTTAGATCATTTCAGTATCATGTTATAACACTGCATATTATATTTATATTATTTTATTGTTGTGTAACAGCATGGTATATGATACGTATTATGGTGTCATCATATCAGTGCATATTATATTTGTATTGTGACTTTATTACACTTAAACTGTAAGTGAGATAATTATGTAACTGTAAGTGAGATAATTATGTCCATGGCTTACCTAACACATAAAAATGAAACTGGAAATTTTTGTTACAGTTTTTGTTCAGTAAATTCAGCTTGCTTGCTTCCCAAAGCCTGCTTTCTAAAAGTTTTCAAACATGGTGTTAATATAGTGTAGACAAGAAATGATAAAAATAAAAAAACAGGTTGATCAACTGAAAACTTCTTAAGTTATTGTCATTATTTGACATTTTCTTCTGCATCAAGTTTGAATGTACAGCAATCATTCACAGTAAGACCCTCTAATTATAACACATTTAAAGATGAGTATGGTTTTGGATCCCATTTCATTTAGTGGTAGTAAGATTATGTGTCATGTTCTTCTCTATAAGTTAGTCTCACTATAAGCTGATATACTGGAGTTATCATGAGGGAATGTTGTACATTGGAATTCAAGTAAAAGAGTGAGGTTAGCCTTTTATTATTCACTAGTTTTGCTAATGTTACAGAAGAATTGAATCATTGTCTGCACAGACATGTCATAGCTATGCTGCTTTTGAAGTATGGATTAATTGATGAAGTAGGTTAATATTAATGGATTAAAGCTAATCAAACTAAAGTAAATAACTTATCTACTTGGAATTATTTTAGTTTTCTTCAAACTGAGATCTTAGAAATGTATCTTTCTATGGATTTTATGTGTGTATATGAAATTTACACTTTACTTTCAGCAGTCAAAAACTGCAGCATTCCCTCATAATGCTGTCAGTGGGAGCCATACATATACTGTCTTCAGGTGAGACCACCTTATAATGAGGTATTAGACACAGTCGTCCTTCATTATAATGCTGTTCATGGGAGCCATGGGGTATACCTTGGCTGGATCTCACCAGCAAAAGTCAGTGTTCAAATTCAGATTCTATAGCTATATGATTGGATAATAACATGATTATACTCAGGGTATTCAAGGTCATGGATAAATCAGGACATTTATTTCTCTCAGAGTAATTTTGCATGATACCATTGACAAAGTGAGATTAAAAATTTAAAAGCGAAAAGAATTACATTTATTTTGGTTCAAAGATCGTACATTAGGGTCACTTTCATTTTATTGTGAATTTCACAAAACTTCAGTATATGACAAAGAAGAAACTTGTAGCTTTGAAGCTGAGAATAGAAAAGCAGAGGTTGTTGAGGATTCTTTGCTGCCACATACAAAATATATTGGTATATAATATTCCTTTATTCATCCCTCATTTTACAAACAGTTAGTGAATATTTAAAATGGATATCTTTGATCATAAGCCCACCCCCTCATTTTGACAGATTTGTGATAAAAAGCAGATTAATAAATTTATTTGTCATTCAATCCTTTCTTCATTTTTACTTTTTCTGTCTTTCATTCATTGCTGTTTCTTGCCTGCTTTCATTTTAGTTATATGCCTGTTATATGGTGGAACAAATTATGATGTGTCATCGATTGATAAATATGTTACCAATATCCTGTCTGTACAATAATTGGAGTTGTCCACTGTCAACAGTTATGAAACTTTGTTGATGGCTTGCACATGGGGTAAGGAAGAACCTTAAAGATTTGGGGGTTAAAAGGTCAAAGGTCAATGTTACAGTAATTGAAAGAAGAAAAATGGTTTACACATAATGACTTAAATTTTCCACAATGTACAGTTACCAAACATAGTGGATGGTTTGCACTTAGGGTAATGAAAACTCCTAATGAATTTGAAGTCAGAATGTAAAAAGTCAAGGTCTGAGATAATAAAATTGGTTTCTGCACCATAGCATGAGTCTGACAACACATACCTAGACCAAACTTTGTGTATTTGCACTTGATATAAGTAAGAAGCTTATCAATCTTTGGGATCAAAATTGAGGGTCACTGTGATTAAAAAAGGAAAAATGGTTTCCTCATAACATTAGTTACACATCAAAGATCTGGACCAAACTTTGTGGATAGCATGCAGTTTGGCTAAGGAGGAGTATGATCAGCTACGTATCTTCACCAAAGTTTTTGAATTACTCACACGTTTGGTAAGAAAGAAGCAATTTTATTTGGGGTCAGAAGGTTAAAGATCAAGATCGCTTCAAAGAAAGAAAAAAATGGGGTTTTTTTTGCATAAGAATGTTAGAACCATGACCAAAGTTTGTGGACGGCTTGCACTTAAGGTATGATTTGGTGGTAAAGAGGATAAATGTTACTGTTGCTAAAAGAAAAATGGGTTTTATATTATATCTTTTCTTCTGGATGGTTTGCCCTGAAGGTATTACAGAAACCTGTAGATTCTGGGATGTAAAGGCCAGGGGTTATGGTCATGGTATGTCTGAAAAGATAATAATGGTTTCTGCACATTGTGTTCATTACATGACATCATACAAAGGTCAAGATCATTGAGACCCTTTGGTCAGTAATCTGAGAAGTCGACAATACCATACTAGTGTCTAACATACGCGAGATCAGCGTATGATGTACTTACTACTCTTATTCTTGTTTTATTTTGTTGTTGTTGTTGTTGTTTATTTCAACATTCACTTTGACGGTAAAGCTGAATTTAAAATTGATGTATTCTTTCTCAGATCCAGTGCACTATATACAAGGATGTCTGAACTGTGGTCACGTGGGCATTCACGTTTGTGGCAAATATTGCAGACAATGACTGCCCCTTTTCCAAATTATTATATTATTTTAGGGGACGGACATGTTTTGGGACCTGATTAGGTTCTTGTGATAATGACTAACGTTCCACATTTCTATGTTCGGGGGGGGGGGGAGATTTGTATTTGGAAAACGAGGTTCTCAATATCCAGTGTTGCACTTTCGTTGAGCTTTCAGTGGGACATTTAATATTCTTCTGTACCTCTATAAATGAATAAACACGGGAAGTTGTTAAATTTAGGGGGATATTGGCAGTTTGGGGTGAGAAAATATTTCCTGGCCATAATCAGCGTGTAACACTGAATGTCTGATTAAATAATGGTGGCCTTGATGCTATTTTCAAGGTCATATGGTGATATTCTGTACGTCTGGTTGTGGGTGGAGTGTGTGAAGGGGGTTGTGTTTTCTTTCAGAAAACAACTGCCTTTAACTTTATATTATTCACATAACATGGTAGGGTATTTCACCCATCGCACGTATAAAAATTATGAAATATCCACTTACCACAAAGGCATTGTTTTAAGGAAAATCAATTTGGTAAATTTTACGACACCTTTTTAAGTATCAAACATTGCGCTCAGTATCCAATGGTTATGGAAAAATAATGGAAAGATCAGGGTCATGACATTAAATATGTAGAGAGTCAGTGAATTTGCCTTTCTGTTGCCTTGACAAATATTTGTAGGTTCTGGGAAAGTGTTGCTGGTGAGTCATACATGGCATTTGTCTAATGACCCAGTTTAAAGGTTTGCAACATTCAGATGCACTAGACGTGTATTGTATCTTTGAGTACATGTCATGATAGATTGAAAGATCTGGATGATGTGGAATCGTTTGTCTATGTGCGCTTGGTGTACCAGAATGAATCAGTTACAAAAAGGATATAGAAGGATATTGTGAAGCAATCAGAGAGAGAGAGAGAGAGAGAGAGAGAGAGAGAGAGAGAGAGAGAGAGAGAGAGAGAGAACATAACTCTAAAACCACTCTTATTCGTACGAAGGCACCTTTACTACGTTTTTCAGACATCTGCTATCTCGTTTTAGCCATCCTGACAGCTGGTCTGTCATTTTTTTTTTTGCATCCCGTCTGAATCAGGTTCTAACTAAATGTTCGATCAAGCTCAGCAGCAGTTTCCATGTTGATCACTCAACAAATCGTCTCATTACTCGACTCGCTGGCTATTGGGAACCATGATTTACAGCGCCGGATTAAACCCTGTGGAGGCCCCTAGGCAGTCGAAATCACGGGGGCCTCCCTCGCAAACTATCTCCTAATACGTCAAGATCAAATCAATTCAGTATTATTTTGATCCGTTGTCGCGGGGCCCCTAAAAGGCTTGGGGCCCATAGGCCGGTGCCTACTCTGCCTATTGGGTAATCCGGTACTGATGATTTATATTGTGCCAAAAATGGCATGGTACTTCTTTTTTGTTGTAGCAGAAATGACGATTTTACGGAAAGAAAACAAGCAAACTGATGTGATCTACAGACTTGAATTTTTTCGTTCTTTATAGTGCACATGTCCTTCGCAATTCCGTCACTCTTGCACGAACTTGTACATATATCGGTTGCTGACTTTAGTCCATCATTTCTTCTGCACTTTCACACACACATTATATAGTTTGTAATCGTTACATCTATCGCTCTATTGTAAAAATTGTTATATATTAGTCGTCTTTTGTGAGACGTTTTCATTTGTTAAATGTATAATAGTATAACCATATGTGCCACATGGCCCGTGTTTCTGAACAAAAAATCAATTTTTTTAATACTCCTAGCTTTGACATGGTATATCCACAGGAGTCTGCAGTTTTATCAATAAAGCACGACGAAATTTCTGACAACATGAAATCACCTTATCGGTATTATAATTTAAATTCTGACACATGAAATCACCTTATCGGTATTATAATTTAATTTAAATTATAATACCGATAAGGTGATTTCATGTTGTCAGAAATTTCGTCGTGCTTTATTGATAAAACTGCAGACTCCTGTAGTATATCTAGATAGATGAAATCGATTTGCTGATATTCATTATTTTCCTACATGTTTGTGCTGCAAAAATTGGAATGAGTACGATCAGTCGAAGAATGTAGTGATTGGTATGCATGGAGCGTACGACATTTATTGCCAAGAATGTTCAGGCATGAATAAGGACTAAAACCGAAGAGAAATGGCGGAGTTTATTTGTTTTTCTTGCACAGTTTTGTGAAGGATATATATATATATATATATATATAGAGAGAGAGAGAGAGAGAGAGAGAGAGAGAGAGAGAGAGAGAGAGAGAGATACACACACACACACAGAGACACACACAGAGT
>JAECUM010015925.1:0-32340 GCA_016617855.1 Megalonaias nervosa | reverse complement strand
AAATGCAAAAATGTTTTTTTGTTCCAAACTTTGGAAAAAACTTGTATGCTATGAATATGTATTCACCTGATGTCTTTATTGTATCCCTGTGCCATATCAGACCTGTGTTTTTTTTTGTGGTTTTTTTTCTGGTGGCTTGGGACAAAACCAAAATGTTGTTGTGTATATCAGGAGTGCAATTATTAATAATATTCGATCATAAAACTTTTGATTATTTATTTATTACTTTGTGTCTCTTTATAATTTTTACTTTTTACTTTTGGACCCATTAGAGACCTGAATCAGATATAATGGACTTGACAGATGAATCTTGGACCAAACTTGAACTTGAGTCCCTTCCATCAGTAAAATCAGATGACTTGTTTGGATGTCATCATTCTCATTCAAGTGAAGAACCCAGTTTGACACCAGTCCTTGGTGCTAAAGGTCAGACTACAGACTATAGAGCCCAAGAAAAACTTCAGCTGCTGGAAACTGAAGATGACACTATCAAGATTTTCCCAAAGGAAATTTATCAGCATGCCACGTTACCTCAGGATATGGCTGTATTAGAGAAACTGAGATCAAGGAATGCTGATGAAACTTTTCATAGCACTTATTTCCAGGATGTCAGCCATCAGTCAGAATTTTGTATCCCTCAGTCTCCCCAAATGATTGGTCAAAGCACAAATTACACTTCACTTAAATCTGGATCCAAATCCATAGGCATCACGCAGATGAAATGCATGGGTGATCAGAGCCAGACTGGCTCTCGAGAAAATGTAAAAAAAGATACAGATCGTGAGATTATTCAGATGAAGAAAGGTACAATTAATCTGTCAGCCAAACGCAGCCCATGGTTCCCTGTAGTTGATCCAAGTGCGAAAGATGAAGATTTTAATCAAGACAGAGACACTCAAAGAAAAAGTGGACCCCAACATGGGAAATGGCACCTTCCATCCACTTTCAGTAATGAGAAAGTTGTAAGTGTGGAACATGAAGAGGATCAAACTGAGGTATGCATCAATCAGCATAGTTCTTCTCCAGATATTGAGGATTCTGACTATACAATGAGTAGGTCAGATATCAAAGATGTCCACAGCATTGGTCAGCTAGTACAAGAAAAGTCAATGAAAGAGAAACCTGAGGTTTCATGGTTACATGAGAAACCTCCAGTACATAAGGAAAGATCTCATTCATCAGTAAAAGGACCATCACTTTCAGAACGATTTGAACAATTAATGCGGTTTTCACCACCAGATGTGGAGGATAAAACAACAGAGAGGAAAATTCCTCAACAGAATACAGGAAAATCCCCACAGAGCATGGCAATGCCGGAAACACAACAAATTAATGGAAGATATTTGCCAATTCCCCAGCAACCTACAAAAGTACCATCACAAAACATGGCCATGCCAACACCAAATATGAAGGTGCTCCAGCCACATGCAGAAGTGACCAGAGAGAGGCAGACATTGCCACAGCCAAACATCGACTCTCAACTACCCAATAGGGGAATGCCCCAACCAAGCACAGAAGTACCTGTACAGAGTGTGAGTGTACCTCCTGTAACATCTTGGCCAATAAACCTGCCTTTCAATGCTGGGCAGGTATATTCAGCTACACCAACATGGCATGTGATGCCTGGGCAAGTGAATTCATCTGGAGTCACAGACAGATGCTTGGTCCCACCAGGTCATGCAGGTCCTTATCCTTTCCCTTTGCAAGCCATGCCATTCATCCCACCAGGATACCAAATGAATTATGGCCTATATCCTTGGGGTCATTATGGCCTGACTCATCTGCCACCTCAGTCAACTGTGCAGCATGTACCAACAACATCCTCACAGCCTAAATGTCCACTACCAGAAGCATCATCAGTGTACTGTATGCCTAACTCAAGTCACCAAGTTGGTACCCAGCCTCCTCATGGATATTTCTCTGGACTTGAAGAGCCAAGAGATAGGCCGCGGTCAGCAGCTTCACGAGCTGGTCCAATGGAAGAGGATGAAGGCTCTGTGAACATGGCTGGAAAACCTCAATGTTCTAGCAATGCAGAAAGTTTTCAACAAGCCAAAACAATAGATTGGCATGAAAGAGTGACAGTTGAACAAGATCCTAGGATGAAAAAAAGAGATGACTCTGACATGAATAAAGATAAAACTCAGTCTCAGGTCTACCCCAAATTAAATGAAGAGCAATTTTCATACAACAAAGACTCCCCGAAAAACGAGGGTCATCCTGACAGAGTGAACCTTAGGCATTCTCAGAGAATTTCCCGTGATGGAAATGAGCGATTAAAAAGTCACAAAGAAACTTCATTGGATGCCCAAGTGGATCAAATTGATAGGGGTATGAACATAAACAAGACAGTGGCAAGACTACCATCAGAGGATCATGCTGAGACATCTTACTCAGTGGATAGGGAAGAGTATGCAAGAATAAAGGAAACAGATGATGCTTCAGGTTAGTATGGATTGATAGCAACAAATTCATTGTATACTTTCATATAGTGAATAGTTTTTGTAGATTTAGAAACATTAACAACTGCAATCACACAGTGTCGTCTACTTGATGGTGTACAGTTTTGTGTCTCCTTTCATTTCTTTTTTTTTTTTTTTTGGTGTTGATGGCTTCTGTGGAACATTCCCCATTTTATATATTAAGTTGAATAGATTCCTAATGTCACAGTCATTCTTGCTAACAAAGCAGTCTGATGGCATGGAATTGGTATTAACTTTCATGATAAATGCACTATTGCCATGCTTGTTTTATCAACTTGATGCTTGTTTAGAATGAAGCATTATTATGTCAATCCCCCACACTGTACCCAGACTAAGCACCCAGACTCATACAAACATTAGAACACATATGGACTCAGGTCTCATAGGACATTGATTTTGTTAAATAAGAGCAAATATAAAACCTGAATTTTATTTAGTACTGGTGGATTTTAGTGCCTTTCTCAATCATTTGTTGTCACGGCGAAATGTGAAGCTTATTGATTAATGTATGAATGCCAGATTAACAGTTGACATAATAATGAACATTGGCACATGCACCCCAAACACCCTTTTATCTCTTGCATGGAAATTGGCGATAGTTTTCATTATAAATGCACTATGGCAATGCTTCGTAATGGGTCCTTCTGTCATATGGCAGGGAGCCATGGTAGCTCAGTTGGTAGAGTGTCAGACTCATAATCCAGGTGTTGCAGGTTCAGTACCCTGCAAGTGTGATCTGGGTCAGTTGACTCAGTGTGTCCTTGGGAAAGGCATATAGTTCCTATTTCCCATGCATGACACAGGATAAAGGCACATAGTTCCTATTTCCCATGCATGATACAGGATAAAAGCACATAGTTCCTATTTCCTATGCATGATACAGGATAAAGGCACATAGTTCCTGTTTCCCATGCATGATACAGGATGAAGGCAGATAGTTCCTATTTCCCATGCATGATACAGGATAAAGGCACATAGTTCCTATTTCCCATGCATGATACAGGATAAAGGCACATAGTTCCCATGCATGATACAGGATTCTCAATAGATCTCAAAACTGAAGACTCATTTGACCCTAGACCCCAGAATCTCAAGAGTCAAGACTAAAATCTCAGTAGTCATTAGTTTTTGACAGTCATGGGCTCATAGCTGGGATTGCTTGTGTTTTTGGAGCAAATTGATGCTTAAGATCATGTCTTGTTTTGAATAAAGAGAAACACTTTTACAGTACTTTGTAAGAAACATGTAAGTAGAAAGTAATACAGACATGACCATTACTGATTTTTTGTACAAGCATTTTTCTTTCTGATTATGTATGAATATGCATATTTGGTATGTTAGTCAGAAAAAATTATTTTACCATCCTTACACCAGTCACATATCATTTCTTTCTTTCACATTTGTAACCATGGAAGCTCACTTTTGCACTCAATATTAAATTTTCTTACAACTTTAGTACATTTATTTGCCTTCTCCTCAAAATTGTTACTAATCTTCCATTTCTTTGGAGTCTGTGGATTAGAATGATCATCACTGAAAGGTTTCTGAGACTGAGACAGAACAGAAAATATACTTCTTTTTAGTCATTTTGATTTATCAGTTCACAAATACATCTGATATAGCAAAAATTATTCCATCTCGTTATTCAGTCATGAATAATTCCAAAGCATGAAAATGAATCACTGAGCATAATGTCAGGTAAATTGATACTGAATGATACATTAATTAAAACACCTGAATTTTTAAATGTTTTGATGATTGAAGCAAATTAATCAACACAAAAATACAATTTAATTTGGTCCACTTATTGGACAACTGCTTTCGTGAGCCACCATATTTTCTGCAGATTAGTCTAATTGATTATAATTTGATGGACAATCAAACATTGATATTTGACCAAAAGTTTGTCCAGTCAAGCAATAATTGATTCCCTCTTCCTCATAAACATCAAAGATAATCTCAAAATAATCTAAATTTATCTTTGTCTAGTTCATATTGATTTTACAGAGTGCGATATTATTGGTTGATAAGATATAAACAATAGTTGAGCAAATGTTGGTCACTGGTTGATACAGTATGGATAGTGCATGCTCATTAGGAAATTAGACTGGAGGTCAGTCAAGAGTAATTAAGACTTATGCTACAGCCCAAATCAACATGCATCATAAAAATGCTCATGTTGGAATTTCCATCCATCAGAAATGAGTCACATTTAAATTCCGAACATCCAAATCTGAGGAGACCTGTCTATTGAGAACCCTTTGATATGCCATTAAATTGTGCTATTAAAAACCAGTCATACAACTCCTACAGATTAAATCCAGCAACAACTAGCATTTATAGGGAATCAGCTCATATTATACATTTTATGCAGAATAAATTAAAACTTTTAAAAATGTTCTACTAGAGCAAATAAAACCCTGTTCACTGTTGTTTATTTTTTAGTGCATGTAGATTTTGAAGTCTTTCTAATCATAATTAACATTTGTCCATGTGCCCCTAAATCCCGCTCACTTTTGATTTCATGTTCCACCTGTCCCCACACTTTGCTTAAGTCAATTTATTAGATTTGACCCTTTTCCATCTTTTGTGCCACATAATTACATTGTTCAGATGCTCAACATTGTACTTGTAAATTTTAACAGCTTTATTGTAAATATATTTCTAGATTACCTGGACCCAATTTGTAGAAAGACCAGACCAGATTCTAAAACACTGAAACCATGTCCAAGGAGCTCAGCTGAATTTCCATTACCTCAAGTCCCCGGAGACCAAAAGAAACCTTTTATTGAAGCTGATGTTCGAAGGAAGACTGTGCAGCCACATGACAAATCAGGTTTATTGCTTATTTTATCTTTGTGTTGTGGAAACTAATTTTGTCCTCAAACACAATAATTAAAACAATAATTAACAATTCTGGTATGATTATTTTGACACAGAATTGAGTCTACAGTACAAATTTGTAGTTTTATTTCTGGGAATGTCCATTTACAAGACATTATGATATGAACCAATTTGTGAATCTTTGATCATAATTTTTGTTCAGATTTTTGCCTACTTGTGAAAAATTTCAGCTAATACAGTTATTGAATACATTTTGTTCTGGATCTGTATTCAGAGGTTGGGAGCAACTACTATGCAGGAATAAAAATAAACCTATTGTATTCACATGAAGTTAAATTTATATGGAAAGAATTAGGGCACCACTTGATCAAGCATCAGAGCTCTGTAATATTCTAGTTGTCTGGTTCTCCATCTGTCAGTAGTTTTGTTTCCCCGAGATAACATTACTGGGAATTGTTGGATTTGAACCAAATTGATATTTCGATTTATACTTATAAGAACTGGAAATAATCAGTGTTGTCATTTTTAGATATGTTCATTATGATGGAGAGAGAGAGAGAGAGAGAGAGAGAGAGAGAGAGAGAGAGTATAAATCAGGCATTAATATAGAAATATAAATTACATTAAGGAATGTGTATTTCATAATGGGAAAGAAAAGTAGTTCCAGACGTGATATGATGATGATAATACCACTTTTATTGCCACAGGAGTGATATCAATTTTTTTCACTATTGCATTCAATTTATCACTCTAAAATATATAAGAAATGTTTGTTATTGAAATTATTGTTGCGTGGTACAGTTTATGATTAATATGAAATAGTCCTTTCTTTGTACTGTTTAGGTGAAGTAGTTGTTTCATCAATACATTTTAATATCAGTAATATGTTACCTGTCACTGTTGTTTAGCTTGTCCTTTATGCAATGGACAAACCCTTTTCTATACCGGATGCACCATTCCAGTGTTTTAGAAAGTTATAGGAACACGTGCATCAATCCAGCCTGACTCTACATCATAGGCTCATACACAATGGCGTGTGCCTCTTCATTCTTTTTCATATGACGCCTTATCTGCATTGGAAACTTCTCGCTTGAGGAGAAAAAAAAATATATGTATCAGTAATGGTTTGTTGCTGTTCAGGGCCTTATTATTCATATTGATCTTGATTAGCGAAATTTGCCCCTCAGTCCATTAGTTTCCTAAAGTTCTTTTGATAGTCCAGAGTGATAATTTTCAGTATTTTTGGTCAACCCTCATTACCCCTTGTGGCTTTAAGAATTACCTTGTAGGAAAACAAACATTTCTAGTGAGTCATCAGTATTCACTTGAATATGATCCATGTGATAAATCCTAGTGTTATTAAATGTAAATAGTGTGTGGCTCATTTAAACATAATTTTCACATGTCTCAGCATTAAATATTAGATTTCAGTGATTCATGTATCTATATCAATGGTCAACAAAATGGGATATATTTTAATATATACATGAAGAAATAAAGGACCTGTAGGGTTGCTAGGTGCAATAAATAACTGTACAAATGTTTTAATATCACGTTTAGTGATTTTGGATTATTAATATATTGTTAATCCTTTTCATACTGAAGCCCAAACAGACAGGCAGTTGTGTAGAACTGAACATTTTTTCAGTCAGTAGTGTACCATCATGAGTGAATGTAGTGACGTTGGTCAACCTGGCTCTACAGGACAGTTTTCTCAAATAATGTTTCAACATTATAAACCATTTTAAAATGCATGAAATTCTCAACAAAGCCTTATATTTTTTAATTGAAAATATTCATATTTAAAAAATCCATTGCAATTTAAAGAGAAGCAAACTAGTAAAAATAATTCCAAAAAAAATTTAAACCTTAATTTCAATGCAATTTTTCTATTTGAAATGATCATATCCAATATGTAACCATATAAAATGTGGAGAATTTTATGCTGTTTAAAATGGTCTAAAAATTATAAAAATCCATCATGAATATCAAAAGTTATTACAATTTTATTTAATTTACTCACGTGAAAATTTGGGAGCTTGCAGCAGACACAGATCCTCATGTGGAAAGTTGACAGACAATGCTGCTCATTTTGATTCAGTATTTTCATTCCATAATAAATTATATGCTGCATTAAAAATGTCAGTGTTTTGTTGTTATCATTGTTATTTCCAGGATTGCTGTACAATTTCATAATATGCACACATATTTATACTTTCACAACTGAATTGTTTGAAAAAGACAAGTAACTTCTTACATATTTATACTTTCACAATTGAATTGTTTGAAAAACATCAGTAACTTCATATACAGAATTCAAAATGTTTTACAAGGTATGTAGTTATTGTCACTTTTACAACACAGTACCATATCACAAATGATTTGCTCTGACAATGTGAAATGTCAAACAGCCTAAGTGCAGAGGTACATTACATTGCACACAACCAAACTTGGAAGTTCCTGTCCTCTGACCTGGCCCTGCTTTTGCTCTACATTCGACACATACTTTCTTCTTTTCATACATCCTCACAACATCATGGCGAGCAGTAGGTCTCACTTCATTCACAACTGGGGCATCCTTTCTTGCTCTGACATCACCAATGAGACTTTCAGCTAGATCTTCAACAAAATCTTGAAACAATGGATACTCTTCATTTATAAAATTGGAATTGGAATCCTTTGCAATAACATACGCAATATACACACTTGCCTTCAGAAGGAAGAAAAATAAACGTCTCCACCATTTTTTGGATCTCAGCTGAATCATGTAGTAACCTAGCATCTGGTCACAAATATCCACCCCCCTCATATGTGTTTGATAATCATGAAGAATTCTGGCAACTTGCACAGGTTCTTTCTGACCATCAGCATATCTACGATCGACGGAACCAATGGTTGTTGGATCATGGAAGTTGGACAGCACTAAGACAGGTTTTGTGTCCATCCATATGCAATATGACAGTTCATCTTTCTGTGCAACACGAAACTCGTGTTTTTGCAGTTTGATGTGTTTCGGCAAAAGTTCTGCAGGAAGACCTTTACAATTGGATTGAACTGTTCCACATGCATTTATACCTCTTATATACAGTTCAGTAAATAAGGAGGGGCTTGTATAAAAATTATCCATGTATACCCTGATGTTCTTGTGTTGTAGGTGCCCCAATAAATCAGTGACCACTCTGTGTGCGAGTTCCTTTCCAGTATTGTACTCCTCCTTTCCTGTGTACACCTGAAATCTGTGCATATAACCAGTGGTGCTTTCACAAAGAGACCAAACCTTGATTCCCCACTTTATGGGCTTTGCAGGTAAATATTGCCTGAGTGAAAGTCTCCCTTTGTATTTGACCATACTTTCATCAATAGTCAAATCTCCATTGGGCATATACAGGGACATAAACTTCACATTCAAATAATTTATTATCCAATGTACTTTCTGGAGCCTGTCAGGTTTTGGTGGTGGTGCAGCTTCATTATTCTGCAGGTGCAGGTAATGCCATATCTGATTGAAATGATCCTGGGACATGATAGTATTAAAATTGGTCTTGAACATCCTTTTCTTTTGTCTCCAATAGTCATTCCTAGATGGAAGACGTAAAACACCCATGCACAAACATAAATCTAAAAACGCCTTCATTGTCGGAACATCAACTGGCGTCCATTTTGCTGCAAAAGGTGGAGGTGGGTTCTTTCTGCGCCCTTGTTCCGCATAAAGGTTGGTTTCTGTGACAAGATGTTGCCAAAATTCTTCATCCCAAATTAATTCAAAATAGTGGCATGCCAATGTTTCTGCTGGGTGTTGAATTACTGACCCTCCAATCTCGGTATACAGACGAACATTACGGGAAGTAAAATTTTCAGTTGTCCAATTAGCTTGAAAGCCCTCGAAGTCATTATCATCGTCGTCGTCCGAGTAAAAAAAACCAGCTAACCAGTTATCATCCGCTGGACCCACTTCAAGCAAATCAGCATCACGATCACTGCTGCCTAAAACATCAACTTCACCAACAAAATTGTCAATATTTTCATCAAAATTGGCCTCCAACTCGCTGCCATCACTCGCCTCATGAAATGCGTCCACCCTGTTGAATTCGCATGCTAAACCTTGCTTTTAAAATTAAATTTTCAAATATTTTTTTTAATTTTGAACCTCGTGGTCACTCGATGATTAAGCACTTGTGTACCTTCTACCTTTACTTCCTTCTTTTCAAAAGAGTACACATAAAATAATGATGTAGTACACGGTTTAATTCACCCTTCCATAGAAAGCTTTGAACATACGACTGGAGTCGTATCCCGCTGTCAGAGGGTAAGTACGACTGGAGTCGTATCCCACTGCCAAAGGGTTAATTTGGGTGATTGTAATTGACATTTACTTTGTATGGATTTGTCTCCCGTTGTCAATGTTGGTCCAAATCAGTCTTTTTGGTCATTTGTGTTTTGACCTCTTTTAAATCCTCTCACACTATTTAGTGTAGTTTATTCGTTTTCTGAGATAAAGAGTTAAGTTCTGATGTGAATATCTTCACATCAAGTTTCCAAATATAGAGAAATTCCACTGCCAAAGTACATACGTAATTGCGAATTGCAATTCACCCGCCATCATACTTTCAAGCGTTTCTTAGGTGTTGTTAAGTATCATTTGAACTACTCGTGTGTTTCCCTCACGCACTTATGACCAAGGTTTTTCCCATCAATCTCTGCGTAAGACCAATGAGTCTCAAGGGTATAAATACCAGTCATGTACCATGTTCTGGCAGACACATTCTGACTGGCAGAGACAATAAATATGTAATAGGAGAACTAGAGAGCTAATACGACCACGGTATGCTTACGACAGAGATCACATTATAACAATATAAACCATTACAGATGATATAATATTCCAAATGATATGAAATAAATCTACAATATATTCTTCAGTGTTGAAGATCGATACCACCATAGAATTAACGGTGCAATACTACAGTAGCGTTATTTAACTGATTGCCTACATCTATATTGACTCGAGTGATAAAAGAATAACCTATTCTGCTGTTATATAATTGCTGCATATGGAAATTCAAATAGATATATTAAAATATCAGAACTGTTGCTACCGTAAATAACTACATGCATAGGAGGGAGCATTCATTGTAATATTCTTACAGAGAGTATTCATTATTTCCATTTTACATTAACACGACATTTAGTTGGTTACAAAGAAGAAAACATTTCTAAATTTATATTTCAAAGTATTGGTGTATTCTGGACCATAACAATACTCACTGGGAAACACATTCGAGTGGTATCATTTTTCGTGTGTTTTTATAATTCAATTTGTTTCAGGTTGTACTTTTCCCTGAGAAATACATTAATCGTTTTACAGCGATTATTTTATTTCTGTACTTTCTTAACTTTACACTGAGCCACACATTTATGTAAAGAAAGAATTTTAGGTGTCATCAATTCGTTTGGACCTATTTCAGAGTTTTGACTGAAATATTATGATTTCATTATTGATCCGTTCATATTGCACAGTTAATATTCACCATATCTAGCGTTTATTAAATTCTTGAAACTTAAATAGCTTTCCTGTCTTGTGATTAAAATCCCAAGTTGACATCTAGTCAAAGCTGACCTTGTACTGCAGTAAAGCTCGGGACGTTACAATCCATATACATTTTTTGACCTTTAATGTGTACATGTATTATGGTGGTTTGTGTGTCAATTTAATTACTGTTGTTTAATGCAGTGTGTGTTATTAATACTGAATTAATCTTTGAATCACATTGTGTATGTGTGTGTGATTTGGATTTTTAATGTAGCTTTATAAATTTTTCAGTCATATCACTGTGATATCTGCAGTGTGGCAGTATATAGTGATGTCTAGCACTGGGGCATCAAGCCGCAGACATGTAGCATGACCTCCCATCCAGTCACATTAACTTGACACTGAGGCCAACCAGTCCTAACACTAGCCTCTTCATGCTGAGTGCCTAGCAAGGCAGCTGTTAGTACCATTTTTATAAGTTTTGGTATGAGTCGGCTGGGGTTTGAACCAGCGACCTCCCACATCCAATGTGGATGCTCTGAGCACTAGGCTACCGAAGCGGTTAATCACATTAGTAGAGGTTACATGTTCCTCCTCTCATTATTTAGTGTTTGTGGTTTAAGTATAACTCATATAATTTTTTTTCTTTGGCACTGTTTAGTTCTCCATTAGTGCATGACTTTTCGATGATAAACTCACTTGTAAGTCACAAAAATAACAGTGCAATTGATATGACCCTGGTAGTTATTAAACATCATCCTTTTTTGCCATTGAAAATTTTATTTTTTAGTGTTGAAACAAAAAAGCCCAATGGGACAAACACACCACATATCTTTCATGTACAAAATGTACTCAAACAGACAGATGTCCAATTTGATGATTATTTTTCGACAGTGTCTGGGACTTTACTTAAAACAGGTATATGTGAAAAAGGAGGAAAGACTAAATTCTTCCACCTTTCCTTCTGAATCCTGAGGATCTCAGAGTGTACTGTCTGATACTGGTGTCATGTGCATCCCCCTGAATAAAAGAGGGAGGGACAGCACCTTCTCAGAGAGGGAGAAGCTGTCACTACACTGGAGGAGGAAACAGCTTCTTCTCAAGGGATCAAGCAGCACCCTCATAAAGAGGGTGAATTTTCTAGGAAGAAGGCAATCCAAGATCTTGTTGGCTCACCTTTACCTTACAACTAGGGAGATTCTGTTTATATCCTCTCCTGTTTTCCATGTTGGTGATCTGGAAACCCTACAAGGATCCCCTGTCAACCTTAATTTCTCCTGGGTTGACATTGCAGTATAATCTCAAACATTGGGACAATTAAGAAAAATCAGTTATTGGAGTTTTACTGAATGCCCCCAACCCCACTCCTTTGACACATCAGGTTGGGGGGGGGGTACTTATTTAAAGCCAGAAAGAGTACTTCTTCAGAACCAGACTCCTCCACATAAGCAATTTAGAAATGAGATCTGTGCTTCTCGCCCAGAAAGGGTACATAGATTTAGGTCATAGGTTCATTGCATCATGATACCTCAGACAGCACACCATTGGTTGCATACCTTAGACAACAAGGAGGCAGCCATACTCATTGCCTCTTGAAAATCTTATTGTTACTTCTTTTGAATGGAAAGTCATATAAGCAATGGGTTTTCACTAAAAGATTTCTTAGGAAGTCTGCTTAGATGTAAAATGAAAATGGTGCCAATCTGATTTTCAATAAAGCCTCCAAAGCAGCCATCTTGAAAATCTTGTTACAACTACTCTTCCTGAATGAAAATTGACATGGAGTTTTCACCAGAAGACTTTCTATGATGTCTGGTTGCTGCTTCTTCAGAATGGATCATCATGTCAACATGGGGTTTATACTGAGAAACTTTGTATGATATCCAGTTGATCCTAAATGAAAATGGTGCCACTCTGACATCCAATATGGCCACCACAATAGGCATCTTGAAAATCTTATTTCTACTGAATGAATGGTCAAATCAGCAATGGATTTTCACTGCAAGACTTTTTATGATATCCAGTTGGTGTAAATGAAAATGGTGCCAATCTGGCTCCCAATAAGGCCATCACCTTCACCATCTTCAGTGTCTTTTTATCACTGCTTCTCCTAAATAGCTGGTAATATTGACATTATGCTTTCATCAAAAGTCTAATTATTCCTAAATGGAGATGGTGGCAATCTGATATCACCACCACCATGGCAACCAGATTGAAAATCTAGTTACTCATTACTCAAAAAAACGGGGAAAACCATATCAGTATGGGGTTTTTACCAGAAGACTTCTTAAGATGATTTGTGGGTTCTAAGTTAAAATGGTGCTGGCCTGGTGTCCAATGTGGCCACTATCATTTTGAAAATCTTGTTATTGCAGCTTCTTTTAAATGTAGGGCTCAGGAAACATTTATTCCAAGCATTCATCGCTGGGATCATTGAGTTTCCACAGTTACTTGTCCCTGTCCTCATTTACTCAATACAAAACACTTCTCTACCACACATTTTACACTTTACTAAAGAACCATGGGTACATGATGCAACCTTGATACTAAAATGGGTCAAAACCATACAAATATTATGTTTTAATACATAGCACCTAAGATGAACATAATAAGAGACAAGGTATACAAATTGAGAAATTGCAATTGCAGACATAGCCTTTGATTTCTTAGTGGTATTTATGCTTACAGTGACACCTTTCAATTCTAGGGGTCATTTTAATGTCGATAAAGCTCCTTTTTCAATGAGCTATCACACATCACTTTGAGTAAGATATGGGAGAAGTAAATAGGCAGATACAAATATTTTGATTTTCATGTGGTCTGACAGTGTTATGCCAGTCTAATTAAAATCTAGATCTCCTTTTAATAAATAAAACTTATAGGCACCAATATTCTTTTGACCTTGTGGTTCACTGGAGCTTTGGTATTTGTGAAACATTATTTAGGACATATCACCACTAATGATAACAATTCCCAACATGAAATTCAACACTAATGTGGTAGTTTAATACATGGACCAGGAATTCCAAAAGGTCACCAGAGTGTACACTTTTATTAGTATCAGATCTCCATTATGATGGGGATCTCAGTTTTAACCAGATTAGTGTTATGCTTGCCCCAGATCACCAGTGTGATTTATTAATACATTATCAGGGGCCCCGAGTGGCCGCATGGTCTAAAGCGCTCACCATTCCAGATCACTGCCATCTCGCCTCTATCTGCGTGTGTTTGAGTCTCAGGCTTGGCTAATGTGGGTACATGAGAAAGCTTGCCAGTAGCTTCTCGTGGGTTGGTGGTTCTTCCCGGGGTTTTCCAGGGTTCTTCCTCCACCAGGTATACTGGCAGCCATGTATAGCCTATCTTGTTCTGAAAAATGGCGTTAAACCCTACAACAACAACAACAACAACAACAACAATACATTATCAAGCCAAGCAAAGTGGTTAGCAGATATTTTTTTTTCAAAAGGTTAATGTTGGTAACTTCCATTTGAAATAATTCAGTTGAATTTCCACCAGCTTTCATACTAAATGATTTGTTTTAGTCAATCCTTTATTCTAAAGAACTACTCAATGGTGCTGTAAAAAAAGAGAAAATTGCTGATTGGCCAAAAGAAGTGGAAAGTTTCTAGATCATAACCCCAGCTTAATTTGACCATTTAACTATTGTGTCTGCATTATGTGCTTTATAGATTACATTGACATGCATTGTATGAAAATTGGTGGAAATAGGCCTAGACATGTACAATACTTCAAACGTAAATTGACAAAAATTTTCTAGAGAAAAGTAATTTCATGCTTTATCACTCTGACTCTCTCTCACACACACAAACAAAAAACCAGAGTCTGACACCAAGAAGAATAACCAAGAAGAATATATACATGGGTTTAATGCTCATCACCAAGAATAGGGTGTTACTCAAATGATGTAAAATTATAAAACTCACTACAAGATAGAATGTTAGGCTGTAGTATTCTACATGCTGTTGAAGTTCAAAAAAGGGTCCACTTTTTCTCAAACCTGTACATTTTATTATACAGCTTTGCTAAATAATATTTCCAGACTTTTTGTAGCACAGAACTATACTATTGTAACTTGTAAAAAATAAATTGTTAGAAACACTGAGACTTGTAAAATAGATATTTTGCAATATAAATGAAAAACTGAATTAGATCACTTGTCATTTCCAAAGAAAACAAACTCTTATTGAAACTAAAATATTTTGTATATAATTCTTAATTCATGCAGTTAAGGATTTCCAAAACTCTTCAATTACTGGACAGTCATAAAATAGTTGTTCAGTATTTTAAATTTCTTGTTTACAACAAGTACTTGTGTCACAATAAATGATTTTTTTTCTTCAAAACTTGATTTGTTACAATAACTTTGTGCATGAATTTAAACTGAAAGGCAAAGTTTGTATCATTGGTGCACTTCTTTCCTAATATAAGAAGCTTTTTCTCAGGTTTGATCACTTATCTGACACTTTAATTGTTTTGACAATGTCTCATGTTTTCCGTAAAGTATATTTGTTCTACTTTTCACCAAACCTTTTATACAGTTTTTAAATTCTTATTTGTGAAGAGGAAGCTTTTTTCTGATTTTATGTTTTTAAGAGTGATTTTCTCGTGTTAATATTATATTATTTTTGGTCTTTCCCAGGGACTAGTTGATTTTGAAATAATTGAAAAATATTCAATGAATTTATTAGCGTGAGCCTTGTGCTTCAAAATTATAATGATCCTTGGTTCTCAAAGATATTTTTGACACATCCTTTTCGATCATCATTTCATATAGGAAGTTAAATAATATCAACAAAATTTAGAATATCCTGAGACAAGTATTCTTCCACCAATGCTGGCTCCCCTTTTCCATCATGCTAAGTCAAGGATAACATCTTGCCAAAATTTGTTACTAATGCATTTATTAATTGCTGCTAAGTTTGTCTTCCCTAATTTTTATATTTGGATGCCTCCAGATTTTCCTGGAACTTGTTTTTTAACCATATTCTGCCAAAGTCTTTCTTCATTTGCAATCAGGCATTTAATCCAGGTGATCTCTATGTAGATGTACATGTACAATGCCTAGACAACTGCATGTAGCTGAGGTTATAGAATATCTCTCGTAACCCTTTTGGTTTTACCATTCGAAAGAAATTTTTAAAAATATTTTCATTTTGTACATATAATGGAGGATTGGGCTATTCCAAGAATAAGCAAATACATTTTGGTAAAATCAATGGTATGATCAAAGTTATATTCTCAGTAAGGGAGAGATTTCTCCTCATTCAACAACGCAGCAGTTGTTTAAACTTCTTTTAATTTCTTTGCATATTTGAACTCTAGCATATCATCTAGGTTTAAAGAGAATCCTAGTCCTAAAAGTTGACAGGAAGAAGTAGACCAAATGATTTCAATGTCTAGGCATATTTTTTCTTCTGAAAATTTGTTCCTTTCTATCCAATGCAAATGGCTTTTTACTTTAATACATTACAATGTAATCCAGAGACTGATACAAAATCCTTAAGTGTTTTGATGGTAGACTTAAAAGACTGGGGGGAGCTGTGCAATAGTAAAAAGGCATCATCAGCGTACTTACCCAATTTAAACGCTGTCATTATAAAAGAGGTTGATAATATATGTTATTCTTGAGATCAGTGGAGGGGAGTTCTATTCCTATAATAAATAGGTATGGTGCTAATGGGTTTCCTTGATGGCATCCTCACTCTAAATAAAAGTTCTGAGACATATGACCATTGTTAATGACACTGCATATTGATTTGTTGCAAAATTCAGAACCATGTACTGATAGAATCACCAGAGTGTAAAGATTTAAAAGCATTCCAAAAAGTCCAATTCAACAGAGTCAAATGGTTTTTAAAAAACCACTATGACAAGGCAAGACTGATCTGTTTCATTGAAGGAGTTCATTAAATCATGTAAAATTTGAGTGTTTTTGCCATTAAATCTCTCTCTCATAAAACCTTTATGAGTATCACATAATAGAAGGAAGTAACATCTACTAAAGAGATGTACCTTCTTAAGCCTATTTGCTGTTGAAGATGGTGCTATTTTATAGTCCACATTAAGAAATGAAATTGTTCCCCTATCCACCCAGATTTTTCCGAAAGAACTTGGAAAATTTGACAGTGAATCCACCAGACCAAAGACTTGTCTTATTTGTTAAATGTTACACCATACTCAGAAAAGGTCTCACATGAGTTTTTCACAGCACCTGCAAGTTTTTTTTGTTATCATGCATAAGAAGTGTTCGTTAGTTTGTAGATTACTATTAGTTCTGGTTTTATAAAGTGTTTCTTTCTTTGTTTCAGTTTTTCATTTTGATCTGTTAACCTCTCTGTATCTTCAAAAATTAATTCCTGTACTACTCTGTTGTGTAGTTTTGCTTCTCCTGGTTCGGAAAGTATTTTGAATTATTTTCACCAAATTGATACCATCTTACTTTTTATGTCAACATTACTCCTTCAGTATGGTTTTTCCTTGTTTCTTCTACTTCTGTTTGTTTATTATTGATTTGTGATATAATTTATATATGATTTGAATACACCTTAGCAACTGAGATACATTACAAAAACATGCATATTCCAACACACACACAAATACACCTTTAAAATAAAATAAAACTATTCGGTACTTAGTGTAGTGATTAGTCATGACCTTTTGGGAGGTGAGAAGTCCATTAAGAAGGATCATTAGCATACCATACACTAAACTGTTGGATAAAATCATCATTACTGACTTCTACCAGATAAATAAACTCTATGGAACTAAATATCACTAGCAAGCATTTTGCTGAACTAAATGAATGAAACAAGGAGAATAAGAGCACACAAACAAACAAACAAACAAACAAACAAAAATAATGTGAACACTGGCAAATAAACTAACATTAACATTATTAATTCAATGAATGGTGATTATGTCTATCGGAACCTTATCTTTCATTGTAGCTTAAGTTATTTTTGTTTTTAAATTTTCATTTTGTGTTTCTGGGGTGGTTTGAACTGTTTTCTTAGAATTATTCATGATGCTAATATTAGAATTGCAATTAGTGTAATTATTTCCTCATCAAAGGTCAATGGATTTGGCTACAACTAAGCTAAACTGATGAATTTCTACAGCTATGTACAGAAGTATAAATGGGGACCATCTCATATAGTCATTTTAGGTCCTAACATATCATAGAAATAATACTAGTTGCTTTTCCATAGAATTTAAAATATGGTCTCCTCATAAATTGCATATTCCACAGGAATTTTGAGAAGATATATCCAAAGAGGGAACAATCACATATTGATATTTCCAACTTGAATTACTCGATCACATTTTAGCTTGTAGAAAAATACACCAAAACTTGAGAGATATTTTCACAAAAATAGCTTTTGGCAGTGGTGGCCATCTTAGATTCCCTTATAGAATATGCTAGTGTTTTCCCTTGATTTTAAAATATAATTTATCGATAAAGCATTAGTTTTGAAAATACTGGTGACCTGGGACTATCGTAGCAATGTCTGACTAGACAAAAAAAATTACAACATTTTGACATTCTCTATCTCTTGTAGCATGTTGAAAGGGGAAATTTCCTCACATCCAAATGATGAATAAATCACTAAATGCAAGTATCATTAAAAAATTGAGGGTTATAGTCTGCATTGAAGAAGGAAAGAAGCCACCAGTTGTGGTTATAGTCTGCATTGAAGAAGGAAAGAAGCCACCAACTGTGACTTATTCATTAACTTTACCTGTTTTGGTATCAAGTTTGCAATTGGTACTGGTCTAAAAAAATGATGTTGCTTTCCTTAGTGACATGTTCTAGACTGACAAAAGTGGGGAAATTAGGCAAAAATAATCATTAATTGATGTATGCTAAATTGTAAGTAATGTTGAACATCAGCACTTGTTATGTGTAGAAAATGGACTCAGATTTATTCTTGGTGAAAATCAGCATCTACTTGGCCCAACAACATCATAAAATATCACTTTATGCAATTCTAACTGATCCAAATAAGCCCATGACCTTCTTGTACAGTCTTCTTGTACAGTTTTCTATTTTCTGTTTGGCTGTGTCTGGGAATTTTCCTTACTCCAACTTCTGGAACTTTTTTGTTTTTACTATTAACATGAACATTTTGGCAGGCAATTTTTCCTAATTGATTGCCCAAAGGCAATTGGGGAAGTAGGTCATGTCTATCTGAATATGGCCCATTTACCCCACAGGTGCTTGTTATGCCATGTATAGATTATCGTGCACTGAAAAATGTCGTTAAACCCCAAACAAGAATGACAACAACAAATAAAACTAAGGGAATTGGTCAATTGATAGTGGGCTTGGGATAGGTTTGGGCACTATACCACGTACCTGTAACATGGAATCCACCCTATATACAAGAGTGATTTAAATGTTAACTTACAGGAGTAAATAAACTCAACTCTGTTCACAGAAGAATTTGGACATAAACTGGTCTCCATATTAGGAGAAAATTATCCATCCACAGCATGTTTGTGCAGTAAAATAGCTCTTATTACGTGATGCAGTTGTGAGTTGAAATAAAAAATTTCTGTGTCTTCTGTATCGTACTGTTCCAATTTGAATATTTTCACAGTCTGTACACTTTGCCTATAGTGTGTCAGTTTAATATTTTTGATATGATAACTTGTTAACATATCAATATTTTTTATTCTGATTGGTCCAAATAAACCCATGAAATTATTGTGCAGTATTCTCTTTACTGATTGGTTGTGATCATGAGAAAACTTTTTTAACCCTGCCTTCTGGAAGTTTTTGTTTTCAGTGAATATTTTGGTGGCCATTTTTTTATTCGAGTCATGAAAGGAATTGGGAAAATAATGGTCTCGTGTCTGAATATGGCCAATTTACCACTGCAAGGGCTTGTTTGGACATGTATAACATATTACAAGATGAAATGTGGCTAAAACCCCAAGACAAGAACAACAACAAGTAAAACTAAGGGTATTGCTCAGTTGATAGCAGGTGTCACTGGGGGGTGAGGTTGGAGGGGGTCCGTATACCTGTAGTATGGATTCCACCCTATATACAAGCATGGTTTAAATGTTAACTTACAGAAGTAAATAAATTCCCCTCTGTTCACAGAAGAATGTGGACATAAACTGGTCTCCAAACTGACAGAAGTTTATCAATCCAACCACTGCATATTTGCATGATAAATAATTGTGATGCAATTTTGACTCACATTGAAGTTGGTTTACATGTTCTGTAGTCTACTGTTTCAAGTCAAATACATTACAGTAAATATGAGAATTTCTGCATCCAGCAAACCTTCTTGCACATGACTATCACAACAATGTAATGTTTAGTTGTGAAAGTGCCACTTTAGGTTACATAAAAATGGATCATCAACTGTACTTGAATGTGTACTGTATCAAACAATGCGACATCATGTGCATTGGACATTCTGTGTTGAAAAATGATTTTGTCTGTAAAATGTTTTGTTTATTCAGAAGGACGCTTGTTCTTTGATTTATAGTTTGTAAGAAAAGTAGAATCTACTTTTAAACGTTAATACTAGTTCAACTTTGTTTTATGACTTTTTTATGCACAACAAATGAAAGATGCAGCATCAGTGTCAGAATGAACGAAATTATTCTTTCTTCTTTCTGTCTAAATAATTTCCACTGAAATAAAAACTATGTGATAAAAAGAATCTCAAATGAGTAATGATTTAATATTGAATTTATGAAAGTCATTGAATAATGTTCAGCTTTTGTGAGCCTTGGCTCATAAAAGCTGGACATTATTAAACTTTTTTCATAAATTCAATATTAAATCATTACCCATTTGAGATCCTCTATATATCAAATAAGGTCAATATGCAGTCAATTAGATTACTGTAAATCTAGTATATATGCATCCCTATTGTTCTTTTAAATATATGTATCTGAATTCAGAACAAATGTGGGTTTTACATGGTCAATCTTCCTAATCAAATTTATCTCAAAATAGTTTCATTTGATTAAAGATTGTTCTTTTTAAACAAGTATTTGTCATGGACAGTGAGCCTGTCTTGACAGTACACCTCTTCATGAAATGAATCATGGTCTATCAAGACAAGTGGTGTCTCATTGGAGGTCATTTCACTATGTAACCAATTAATTTTGTGCATTTAAAATCTTTCAAGACAGGCATTCTTTTATAACTAGTTTCTTGGCTCAGGTTTTACAGTATCATTAACCAGTATGTTTCATATATCATGATCTGAACTGTAAAAGCTAAATTAATCCATTTAAAAGAATCTTAATATTTTTATCCTAGCAGTTGCTGAAGAGACTGAAAGTAAACCCCAGCATCATGAAACCCCAAGGATGATTAGAGTCCGTGGATTAGCTCAGTCAGTTTCAAAGGATACGCTGGAGATGTTCTTTGAGAATAAAAAGAAGTGTGGCGGTAGTGAAATAGAGAATCTGGAATGGGAAAGAAAAAAAGGAGAGGCATTTATTACCTTCAAAGATCCCTCAGGTAAAGTTATTCCCACTCAGGTAAAGTTATTCCCACTCCTTCCCAGCTATACATATTTCGAGGTTTCCTAGGAAACCTTGGACAAATTTTCCTAGGAAAAGCCTCGGAGTATTGGTCACTGATTTTCCGAGGTAATAGTCCAAGGACAAAATTTTTTTATACCAATGTCCAAGGTTTTTATTCTTAATGTCCAAGGTTGACCTCGGACTTCCAAGGTTTTTGGTAACCAATAATTCAAGGTTTCCTAGGAATCCTCGGACATATTGTTCGAGATTTACAAGCATTCTGAGAATTCCTCGGACATATCGTATGAGGATTCTTCGGACATATTGTCCAAGGTTTCCTAGGACACATTGTCCAAGGTTTCCTAGGACACATCGTCTGAGGATTCCTAGGACATATTGTCTGAGGATTCCTAGGACAGTCTGAGGTGTCCTAGGACATATCATCCGAGGATTCCTCGGACCCATTCCTTTCATAAAACATCAGACCATGAATTGAAGCAAATATTACAGAATGTAAGAAAACATTTTATATTTAATTTGTTCAACACATACAAACAAAATTTTAAAAAGGTCCAAATATCAAGAATGCCCATTAGTTCCTTCAGTGCCAAATTGTCCATTTAATTTTGAAAATCCATCCTTTTATATCCTGGTTTCTTTATGGTTTTAGCACTTCATTGACTTTCTTGTTTATCATCACCTCTTTGATACTCTGCCATTTCTTTTGGATCAGTCCTGCAAAAAAAAATTGGTTGAAATTATAAAATGTGATCAATTAATAAAACAAATAGTATACATATAACATAACTGTTATTGGCAGTCTTAAATTTACAAATCATGTTTGGAATCCTTAGTTCTGAAAACAAGGTATTAACCCTTAAAAAGCTATATTTCTACAACTAACTGTTTTTTGAATTTGGAACCTTCATTCTAAATTGTTGATAACAGATAGAGTCAAGATTATATTCTGTTCCTGGCTCAATGGCTTATGAGTTCAAACTAATATGTTCAGTCAGTAAAATTATAAGATCCTGATGCACCCATTTAAAGGTATTGTTAAAATTATTCAGAATTACTATCTTATTTTATTTCATTGTACTGTAATTGACCCATAAAGATATGACACAGTGCTTGTTGCTTATAAAGTTTTTAGAAAGTCTGAAATTGCTGCATCTTTATCTTACCTTGGACTTTTTTGGCTTTACCGTCTTAGTCAGTTTTGGTGTTGTCATCATGGTGGTCTATTTTGTTGCTATTGTCTTAGCCATATTTGGCGGTTTTGGCGATTGTGGATTTACATCTTGTTTCAACCCTGAATTTAAAAAAAAAAATATGCAAACTTTTCAAATAATATGCAATACATTCCATGCCATTTACTAGTGATGGGAATTGATTACTTGGGAAAAAATACATATACCCATGTTTATTGCTGAAAAAAATCTGGTTAGGCATGTTGGCCTTTAAAAATAAAATAATAATTTTAATTATGTAAGCTGACGTTCTTTATAAAATTAAGAGATCACTGATGCATGCATCTTTGGAAATTCGTATGCAACAGGTAAAATAAAGCATGAGATCAGTATCATGGACACCATATTTCTTTTTCAGTTAGACAAACAAAAGAAATCCAATTTAAGTACTATTTAATATCATCAACATACAACACGCATGAGCATTAATCATTTAAATATGGTACACAAATTTACACCCGAAATGAAGGGCATATACTATCAGGGTTTGCAAGGTCTATAAAGTTGTTTGACAGTGGCCATCATGTGATGTCACGAATCATTACCTCGTATATAAAAGGAGAATGCAGCTGCAATTTCGGACAAACACCTGATAATATGGCAGGCCAGTACAGTTATTTAAATTATAAAATGCTGTACTTAAAAAGAATGGATAAGGCAATTTAGCTTTTCATGGATATACTGAAGCAGTAATTAATCTCATTGGTTTATTGATTTTCTTGCTTCCTAACAACCTATATGCACTGATGTTCCGTTCTATTTTTACATGTCTTTAACACTATTCCTAAACCTATTCTTTTGATTTCAGGCACTATAATAATTATGTACACACAGTTATTTTAAGATCATGTTTGAGTCATTAAATATTTTTCAGATTTTATTGTTTTTTCAACAATTTTAAAGTATGACTTCATTTTCATGTTTAATAATAATAAAATATAATTAAAACCATTATTAATTCTTTTCTTCTAAATTCAACTAATTTTAATGGGTTAGTTTGCTTTACACTATTCAAATCGGGCATAGTTAAATAATTATTATCATTAAAATGTACTATATTCTTGTCATTCACTTCCAAAGATTTACAACTGAATTGTACAAAGATAAAATTAGATGAAAACAATAAGGTTTACTGAGTGCTATACATGTTTCACAGCCACTTGATTCTGGGGTAAACTAATGTGTACACTCATCAATTAACACTTAACGTGTTAATTGGTGAGTGTACACATTAGTTTACCCCGGAATCAAGTGTCTGTGCTATGAAACAAGAGTCAATAAATTTTCTTATCTTTTAGAAATTTAATGTAATATAATAAAAAAAAAAAAGAAATGAACTTACCCCAAATACTCCCAATAATTCCTTCTATAATCCCAAAACACATTAACCTTGCCGACACCAAATCGCCAGCTTTGTAATCTTCGATTGCCTTTCTTGTCTGAACAATATTTGGGTGGCTAAGAACATTTCCGGTAACAGGATTATCATATAAATAGCGCAAACAAGTTCATGGCGATTAATGAATCCACTCCTTTATAATGCAAGTTTTCACAGACCAGTTTGCTTTCAACAGGCCACTTTCAAATTTATTATGGCGTATAGAAGATTGATTGATGAATCAGCTGCTGTGATTGGATAATTCCATGCTCTGCAATCAATGGAAGAAGGCGAAAGAAATATTTCCTAGAACTTTCCACAACTTCTCAATATTTTTTTTAATTTAAAAGCAGTAAGTAGATAATCACCTGCTATGATTATTACATGGGGTCCTTCAATTATCTCAATTTTTTTTTCATAAGATAAAATTGTCTCCCAGATTCCGATCATCGCAGACCAGAAGTGCCATATCAAGCACACAAAAAAGTTCCTTTTTTCATCAGGTTAAAAATATTTTTAAAAAAATTCCTAGCAGAACTTGAAGTGCTTGCTTAGTACATTATATATATATATATATATATATATATATATATATATATATATATATATATATATATATATATGTAAAACACCTCCCAAAGTATCTACCTACTCTTACTTTAAAACCAATGCAATAGGAATTACACATGGGGTGGGATGGGGATGGTCTCATAAACATATAAACAAAGGAGGCTTTAACAAAGCACAGACATAATCAGTCTTTTTAAGACAAGCAAGGTCAAGAAGCAGAATTCATTTACAATTGCATTTGAAGAAAAGAAATCCATTGGAGAAGTACCTGTTGAAATTCCAAGATATCTCCTCCACAGATAAATTTGCCATTTATTTGCAGTTGGAAAACTGTTTGTGTCCAAATGAAATTTAGAGGGAAGAGTTCATCTTCAGGTGTTAGAATTTAGGTGTATAAATTAAAATCTTTATCAACTACAACTACATTAACACAAGCTTGTGTTTTTTACTTGATCCTTTACCACTCACGATTTAGTTACTGACAAACAATTTAACTATTGACATACATGTTTACTTGATCACTGAAAGGATAGATGTGGCTTTGCAAAGCTTAAATGAGGATTACAAATGTTGTCTTTTTACTTCGAAAATGTCTTTTACAGTACCATGTTTGTCTATATTTCATGAATACTTGAATTGTATATGAAGTAATTTCAAATAAAAAAATCGTACACTGGTTTAAACTCAGAGTGAAAACATTGTTCAAATTTATGTTCACAATAACTTTGGAGGTTATTTTTCATTTTATTTTAACTTCAAAAGCCAACTTCTTAGTAAAGTTTAATATTTTTAAAATTCCCAAATGGATTGTATGTGCTTTTGTTTTCAGAAAACAGAATCAAGTGTTTGCTGCATTCTTCCCAAATCAGTTTGAAAGAGATTAAACTTCATTGTAACTGTGCTTATTATCAATTGTCATATAAAAAATGATAATTAAAAATAGTGCCATGCCAATCATACATGCAGTTTTTTTCAGACCCAGTTGTATATTTATAATTATTATTCTTGTAACTAATGTGACAAATAAACAGTACCATGCAATTTTTCAGAAAACATTTTTACACTAATACTGTAACAGTTTATCCTTCTAAACTTGCACTTTAAATTATTATTCCTTTAACTAACACACAACACAAATTTTAAGAAACATGTCATGTGACCCTTTAAGCATTGAAGATTTTACTTTAGATTCAACTGTTAGAAAATATATTTTTACAGTTGTCCTGTGTGGTTACAGGGCATTAGAACTTTGACCACTGTGTTACACTAACATGATTGTATGAAGTGATTAAAAGTGTATGAATGCTAAGAATGTTTCTAACTGGGGGACTCCAGCATGAATATAGGTTTTGGTTCTGTATCTCATATTTTTATCTCCATGTAAATAAGATGTGAAACCAGAATATGTGATCCTGTTTGGCACCATGTTGCCTGAGATGATACACTGTAAAACCCATATCAATCAATCAACATTAATTAAGTCAATTTTTTAATTCAAATCCTAGATTTGTTAGTTGTTTTGGTAATGACAAACATTATTCATTTTAATTGTAAAAATACTTTCTGAATAAATATATAGAAATTGCTAAGTGCACAATTAAAATAGACCAAGTCCATTTCCTAGCTAAACATTTTCTAAGTCTACATTTCTGAGCAATGTCCAAGCCAAAAAATGGCTAAGTTCTTATTTCCAAGGTTTTTCCGAGGCCAAAATAAACTAAGTTCTCATGTCCAAGGCTTTGTCCAAGGTATTTCCTATTTTTATTTAATGTACAAGATAATGTCTGAGGTTTGCTTATAAAACCTTGGACAAAATATCAGCATTGTCCAAGGTTTCCTAGGTTTTCCTAGGAAAACCAAGGAAAAACCTCGGACGTCCAAGGTTTTTGGTCAAAATTCCAAGTATAACCTTGGAAAATGTTCAGTCGGGTTGTCACACACGACAAATTGAAATTCTCTTTTGCGTTTGCTATATCCAGAAGTTTTGCTGCATAAATTGGCTGTTAATTTTTACCTGAATACCTGATGTCAATCCCATACTTAAAAAACATTGAGTGGCACTGTATTTCTTAATGTTCTGAGCCAGTAACACCAGAATAGGTAAAGAACTTGACAGGTGACTGTCTGTATTAACTCATAAGTGAACATGAGATGATTGCCATTTACTAGAATAAATAACACAAACTGCAAAGATTTTTGAAGATTTATGAGATTTCATTTGGTGTAAACTTACCTGTAGTGTTCTTTTAGTGAATATTTATTAACATTTGCCCATTCTACACTTGTGATTTTTCACAACTTTAGTATTTTTTAGATTGATCTTAGCTTTGTCATTATAATATGCCGGTCAATATTTATTATGAAATTCAGACTTCAAAACAGTCATTTTTCACATATGGTCTGTGCATATGAAGTTCAGGCTTCAACAATCATTTTTCACCTAGGGTTTGTGCGTCTTAAGTTCAGATTTGAAACAGTCACTTTTCATATAGGGATTGTGCAGCTCAAGCTCAGACTTGAAACAGTCTTTTTTCATACAGGGTTTATGCAGCTGAAGTTTAAAATTGAAACAGTCATTTTCATATAGTGTTTGTGCATCTCAAGTTCAGACTTGAAACAGTCATTTTTCATATAGGGTTTGTGCATCTAAGTTAAGACTTGAAACAGTCACTTTTCACGTAGGTTTTTGCATCTGTTTTTGCATTTTTACAGTCTAAGCAACTTGGAAGAAGAGTGCAATTTTCAATTTTTTTTCAAAATTTAGCATTGGGGATCATATACTACAAAAAGTATATAGCACTGTTACATGTAGGCTCATACAGTAATAACAAGAGGAAGAGTGAAGTCAATTTAATTACATATACGTAACAAGCACTTTAAGGGTTAATACACCAGTATGTTATTAGACCTTATTTATTATATAATTTAAGGAAAAATAAGTACTTACTCAGTTTTAATAACTGTTTTTTTTTTCTTTAAATTTCAGTTGTGCAGAGTGTGTTGGAGAAACAAAAGAGAGAATCATTCTACTTAGAGAAGACTAAGCTTTTAGTTGAGGAATATGTCCCTCCCCCTCTAGATCCCCTTAGACTTTTCCTGAAAAATCTTAGCACTGAAATAACAGACGAGTGCTTGTCTCTCTATCTGGAGCCCCGCTGTGGAGCAACACCAACAGAGATTCACATGGGAAGATTACCAGGAACAGCTTTAGTTACCTTTTCTGAACCACCAGGTATGCAAATTTTGAATGCTAAAGCTACATGGAATCCCAGTCTTATAGGCATTTCTGGCAGTATTTTTTATTAAAGCAGGAAGAAACTTGTTATATTTTTGGCAAAAAAGAGGAAAAAAAACCCAGCAAAACCACATTTTATCCTTTCCCATGTAGAATATTATCTGCTCATTTATAAATTATTTGATTTTGATTTTGATCTCACTCTGATTTCATGGAACTTGTCAACTTGAATATATAATCAACAAAAGCTTAAATTAGTAAGGTAAATTTAGGTCAGTATCACAGAGTTAGCTGTCATCATAACAAGCTTCTTACATAAGTTAAATACAATTCTCTTAAATTTAAATTTATTAAAAATAATCAGCATGCAGAATTTTGGTGGAGGTTTTTATTAAAAGTTGAGCTTTCTTATGCAAGAGAAGTCTGTTACTTAACATCACCAGTCATCCTGCACTGTTTCTGTCTCTGCTTTTCTTCTTGCAGAAAGTGAATATGGTTGGCCCATCTTTCTAATGAGGCCACCCCTTTAGCCGCCAAAAAGCTAGCCTCGTAATTATATAGGTTAACCTATTTAGGATAGTCTTTCTTGAGAGGACTCTAGGGTGATTGTGGTCATGGTTGGGAAGGACTTTGAGTTACAATTTTGTCATGATTCCTGATTTATAAAGAAGCTAGATAGAATCATATGCACTGGTGTGGGAGGAAATCCCCACCAGTAGTCAGAATTCTGGAGCAAGAATGAGGCTTAAATTGGAGACTCCTGCAAAAAGGTGGTGGGATTTTCCTATCACATACTAGTGCATGTGATTGAATATTGTTATTCATTCATCAAATAGTGTTATTAAATTCATGATGGAGGAAGGCTTGCAAATGTCCTAGCAATTAATTGTACATGTACCTCTTGACTGTATGCAAGATGATGTAATGTAATTTAGGTTATCAGGTGCACTCATGGATTTGTCACATGACCAAACTAAAAATCAAGCATGCATAAAAATATGAGAAATAAGATTTCAAGTGTGATTGCCTAAGACGTTTATTTAGTGCTTGTAGCAAGTGTTGAAATTATCTACAGTCCATTTACTGTGTATTATGGAAAATCCTCATTTATGCAGTTGTCAATCATGTCATGGATGTCTGTGTCATTTTTCATATGGAGAAATTAAGTTTTATTGCCAAAATTGGAAAGCCTCAGCAATATAATTATTTAATTGTGGACATTCGCTACATCACATAGGAGTGACCTGCCAGCTTAGAGACAGTGCAGACGTGCAGAATGCTCTTTTAAAGTTGTATACAATACCATTTTAAAGACTTGCCCACTAAAATGTGTTGGCATACATGTTCTGTGAGATAGGAAAGATACATTTCTGATGTCATGAGAATAATTATGTGCTTCATAGAATGTAAAATGTTTAATGATGAATTTAATAACAGAGAGAGAGAGAGATTGACCTATATTTAATCATTTCAATGGAAAAATTCAATCAAATTGTAAGAAATCTGTTTTTAGAACATTCTGAACTCATAAAGCTTTCAACATATTATTTACAAGTTACAGTCATGGAAAAAAAACTTGGCTCTTCATGTATAAACGTGTTGTTTACAATGGCCATTATGTTAAAGCACACTCTACAATCATGAACAAAAGTTAAGCAGACAATATAGATATACATAGCTCTATTTTCTTGGAAGAAAAACATCTCTGCCTTTGGGGCTTGAACCCATGAGCTTTTCTGTATCAACCACTCCTCCAAGTAACAGGTTATTGCTAATTACACCAAATAGTGCATAATGTAGGTATTGTTTATGTCGCTGCAGTTGACTCTTGTTTAATTGAAAACAAGTTGATACAATTTAATGGCTTTAGATGTTATACATGTAGATTTATACTTATAGATGTTGGACTACTACTGAGGAAGGTAAAGGAGAAGACACTTCAGGGGCAATATGTCCAGGTTATAAGAGTCCCAGTCACGTGTTGTGTTCAGCTGAGAGGATTGCCGCTATCAACCACAAGGGACACAGTGGTGTTGTACTTTGAAAATGCAAAGCGCAGTGGTGGGGGCCCAGTGAAGGAGCTCAAGATTGGAAGGGAGAAACAGTCATTCATTATTACCTTTGAAAATGCAGAGGGTAAGACATTATAAACTTTTTAAAATTCTTTCTTGAAATTATAAGTGTGACATTGTTATGTATGGTTCTTAATAAAAAAAACAAATCTTACTAGAATCTATGATATCCACTGGTGTGGAATGGGAAAATCCCACCTTAGAATCGGAATTTTTTGGCAGGAATGAAGCTTTGCTGAGTTCCTACCAAAAGATTATGATCCCAAGGGTGGAATTTCCTTATTCCATGCTGATAAATATGCTGGATTTGATTTGCAGTGTTCAAAGTAAGTACCTGTTTGCTTATTCAACACCATTAAACTTCTGGTCAAATTAGATGGCCCTTGTAGTCACCCAAAAAATATTACAAGTTTATGAAAATCCAATCTGTAGTACCAGCTTATGTTCTTCTGCCACGTATATAATCTGTTTTGTGGGAGGCCCGGATCACAAATAACGACTATTTTGTGTTGATTGGGTTTTCCTTATTGCAAGGCATAAATGGTAATCTAGGAGAGGTACTGTTATGACTCTGTGGTCTTAAACTAAGTAACCGAAAGTATAGTAACCAACAAGTATAGTAAAATTAACAAATAATTTATTTCTTTAAGTTATAAAGTGACAGTTAACAAATAATTTATTTATTATTTAATAAAAAGTAAAAATTTAAAAGGAACTTGAAGTATTGTAAAGTAAATCCAGAGTAATCCTAAAAGCTCTATCATGAGTCAAAAAGTATTGAGTTTTCCAGGTGAATTCCAATATTGAATGTGGGAATGTAAGTTGACTTGTCTTTCCCAAAATTTAACTTGACCCTTCCACCCCAGTCATTATTATCATCTGTCAGATTATTGTGTTTCTCACAGTGATGAAAATTAAATGCCAATTCAAATACATGTCAGTAAAAGACGTAACTGTATGTTAATTTTCTCTACACTGTTAGAGTTGTGGAGCAAACAGCTTTTCACTGTGCCATCCCAACTTTCAGCAGTGCTACAAAATCCTAGATTTGAACCATAGGGGATTGAAGGTAATATGTCCATAATTTGCTGACCTGTGTCTATTCACAAAAAATTTAAATGTCAAAATATTAGTATAAAAAGTAAAGTTTCTGATAAAGGGAGGTAAACCGAAAGTATTTGACATGCATTTACTAGGCAGTCATATTACATTTACACATAAAATGGTAACCTTTAGTTTCTTTCTTTTGGAGATATGCCATTTGTTGGATTCAGGAATAGCAGATAACAATACCATTCTCCTGTACCATCACCTAACTGAGATGATAACAGTTAGACATGTTCCAGGAAGAAACATTTAAGTGTATCATATATTACACATAAGAAATGGCATTACAATATGCCAAGTGGTTATGAAGATATTTGCTGGATGAAAGCAATAACCTCTAATATGTGGACTAAAACTAGAAGAGTTGACAAATTCTCAATCTCCACCTACCTACCACCAGCTGTCAGTCAAGTATTGTTTATTCAACATTCCAGTGTACTGTTGCCCACTCCTAAGGCTGCTCTGTTACATAATTTTGTCTTTTGTGCTACATTTATCTGACTGAAAAGTAGCCTGGGTAAGCAATTGTCTGTCACATTGGCCAGTTTTACTATATAATTTGTGTAAATTTAGTCTTCTCTGTCTTCACTCTGTTATTGTAAAATTTTTCCAAATTACTAATAAAGAGTTGCAGTTTTTTAAAAAATCTTTGATTTGAAAGAGAATTTTTTTTGTTCATTAGCATGTGTGGTTACATTCGATTGGCTATTTGTTTGTCAAGAAGAGTTTCTCAGATGGCACGTGTTACCCAAACTACAATGGAAGCCATGCTTTTTGTATGTTGATTTGTTATTATAAAAAGTATAAATATTACCATAAAATTATTTGATTTATCCTCTAACAAGTGGTAGTTCACACTTTGCTAGACATAATCAGACTAGTTTTTGAAATGAGACCAAATAAACCAAAAATATTGTTAGACATAATCAGACCAGTTTCTGAAACAGGGATCTTAACATGCAATGTGATGAAAAAAAATTGAAAGGTCTTAACTTAGTGTTTGATTTGTAGATATGCCTCTTTTAATTATGTCTGCAAGAACTAGGTTTTATGCAGAAATGAAATAAAATGAGAAAAAAATTTTTGAATCAAGTCCTTAACCCCAACATCAGCAGGATTCCTGTTATGGTTGTATGAGTGAGTTTTAATCTTTAGGTGTGATCAGTTTTGTCTCCTTATTTATTATTTATTTCACTTGCACTGTCTGATTGACCCAGTTGCCACTTATTGTTACGAATTGTGACCAGCAGTGTTTTTCCCTGCTATCTGGTAACAAGCGTTCACACAATATTCCAGTATTCAATGCAATTTTTGTTTTTTATATATATATATATATATATATATATATATATA
>JAECUM010015924.1:0-44891 GCA_016617855.1 Megalonaias nervosa | reverse complement strand
TAGAGAGAATGTAATTTTAAAGCGATGGAAAAAAAAAATTAAGTTCATTATCATATAAAACTTGTTTAACAGTTTATTTCTAAATGCCGTGCTCACAGGGGACCCCACGTGTAAATCGGGGCGGGGGGGGGGGCGTCAAAATGATCGTAATCGTGCCCTGCGTTTGCTAAATCCGTTCCTGGATATAATGGGAATGGGCCCTCTCGGCGCTTCAATATACGTTCTCGAGAAAGCCAATCCGAAAAGTCGTAATAGGTTAAAATATTCGAGATAACAGGAATATGAGTTGTAGTGGCTCGAATACTTGATGATGTGATCCAAACGACTTTTGCAACTGATTTCATTCGCGCAACAAATCTTCTAAAACGCGCATTCGATCTTCAGAACGCAAAATGTTTTACGTTATGTCCGTGATGACTTACTAGGTACTTCGATTAACGAAGTGAACGTTTCGATTTCACTTACCACAGAGATAATGTGACTGAATAATCTCTTCTGAACGGCCCAATATATACTGAACGAATAATAAACAATCGCATTCTGATAGCGGTTTGTTGGGCTGCATCAGATTAGGAAAGATATGTCTCGATGACTGAAATGATATGTGGTTGCATAGGCTTGACGTAAGGTATTACTGAGATCAGAGTAGTGATTCAACGAGTATAGGTCTAACTACCAATGCAGAGCCTATAGGATCAAGGACGATTGATACAAGTTAAGAAGACGTCGTCAGTAGTAGTATGTTGCGACTGGGGAGAGGGAGAAATCGCACTTGGGGGCATAACGGAAATTTAACATGGGAATGGGCGGGAATTTAACAATTTAACATAGGAATGGCACTTGGTGGCATAATGGAAATTTAACATGGGAATGGCACTTGGGGGCATAACGGGAATTGAATATGGGAATGGCACTTGGGGTAGAAGAGTGTATGGTGTAGAGGGGTTTGTAGGCAGAATGATAATGGTAAAATGGTTTTAAAGCTTTGATTTGAAAACATAGACATACACAAGCAAACACGTATGCATCACAGAGACAAACATTTTTTGGGCAAAAGTCAAAGAGTATATCTTTTCGAGGTAAATGCATGACCTTGAAAAGGATTGTTGGGGTTTGCAAACCAAACTGAGTTAACATACGTTGTATCTCACCGATCTTCTTCTCTTCCTCAAATTTCGACTGACATTAGGCCCGTACATCAACACCCTCTTCTGTCAAAATTGTCTCTCTACATATACTCTTCTCTTCCAAATAACCGTATCGGTGATTCTTGTAATAGCCCACTATGTCTTTACATACATAAGGTAGTCCGGATTCAACAAGGATTCAACATTCGTCGATATTTGTCACGAGAACAGGTGTAGTCATGGAACAAGACAAGGGTATTTATAGTCTAAGACCGAATCGAAACCGGTTGACACATATCACCAACTCAGAATCGCGTTAAAAAAATTCATGTACAGCTCAGAGTCTCTCTTGTAATCAGAAGAGAGCGCCACGTGACGTCAAATACGTCCAATAGAAAGGTGCGCCAGTGTTCGTGCACAGTGAATCGATGTGACATAGTTTGAGTATGGCCGAAGCTAAGAAGACGATGTAGTGGGGTGCGCCTGCGGTGGATACGAGGAGTGCTGGCGTAGCAGCTACTAAAGGTCTCACTGGACAGTTAATCTGGTGAATTTTCATCCGACAATGACCTATTGCAGAAAAATGAGAATAATTTGACACTGAAGATACAAATAAAAACAAACTAATGATTTTTGTAGAAAGAATGCATGTGAGATTTTAACTGTGGCAACCAGGTTAATACCTTATTCAACTGGTGGCTTTTATACTGAACCAACAGTGCTAACAACCACTCTTTTGTACATTCATTTTTGACAGCAAAGAGCTATTTTGAATATTTTCCTGTGACAAGGCAGCTAAAAGAATCAGTATGTGCCTTATGCATGAATAAAGTTCACTATAACAAGTTAGCATACTTTTCATCACCCCTCAACCATCTCGAGTTTTACATATTTTACCTCTGTAACAGACATACATAAATACGTAAGCCAAGTTGGCTGCTCATTTGCAGCCCAAGTTACGCATTGGATCTCCAATGCTAGTCTAACTGTGACAGGCAGTCACCAAACAAGCCAACCCATTTTCAAGCCTAACTCAAAGTAAATCTAAATCATATTACAGATTTAGCTTCTGTGTCAATTTATTAATGCTAGGCTTATAATAATTAGGTTCATGCCTCCTAACTTAAAAATAAGGCAGGTGTCAAAATACGAAACTATCCAGTGAGACCTAAAGCAACCATAATCATGCTTCCAGAAGAGAATGATTTTAACTGGGATATAGCCGATTTTCTTTCCTCCTCGCAAGAATATGAAACGGCACCAGCATCTTCACTGCCTTCTCCTTCCGAAAAAGGATACCAAGTAGATGAAATGTGGGGGCACAATTACGATCAACGTTTGAAAACCGATCCCGAGTTTAAACGCGTCGTAGAAAGTTACGACATTGTGCAACTGCTAGACACACGCGACAGTTTATTTGGAGGATGAACGAATGCCACATGCTTACTGTACAACACGAATGAATCTGAAGAAGAAATCAAATACGTGTACGAGTGTCCTCTGTATCCTTTGGTGTGCAAATATTGTCACTTTCCAACAGGACACCCTCAAATGTTGACAGAACACATCGACGTAAATAACATTCGTTAATACGAAGGCTCGATCAAATGAAAAGCCTTGCCTTCCACCGACTTGTACCATCCCGTTTGACCTTACCATTGTCAATTCAAGCTGATGTTTCGTTTGTCTTGCACCTGTGCCAAAAACCGTAATCAAGACCAACATTGTCATCACACCCAGAAAGAACGCATCTTGACAGGAACGTGCGTCAGCGCAGAATTGTTTCGTGTTCTGGATCTGAGATACGAAATGTTGAAAGTCTACGAAATTTATCACTTTCCCAGCACAGAAAAGTACCAAAAGGACGACGACTCTAAGAAAGGCATTTTCACCGGCTACATCAATGCCTTTTTGAAACTCAAACAAGAAGCCAGCTGTTATCCTTCCTGGTGCCAAACTCACGAAGACCAAGAAAAATTCAAAAAGGAGTATAGTTTCAACGAAGGCGTCGTTTTAGACCACGTCGAAGAAAACGAAGGAAGACGCTCATTTGCCAAGGTCACACTTAATTGCTTGTGGGGGAAAATGGCATAACAACCATGTTTACCTAAGACGGAGTATTTGGCAGATCCCTGTCGCTACTTTGATATGATTAAGGAAAAAAGAAGCATATGAAACACGTGGACGTAGTTCGTGAAGATTTTATCCTGGTGAATTATGAAGAGGAACCATAGTTTGTACTTGCCGACGAATTCGGAAATGTCATCGCTGCTGCCTACGTGACGCTTAATATTGTACGAAGCCTTATCCATTGGTGAAAGCTTAGCTGTGTAGTAATATTATTCATATTTGACAGTGTTTTTACCATTTCAACCACGTACACAAACAATAAAGAGAAAGCTAACCTGAAGCTCTCGTCCACACGCTTAGGACTTCATCAGCAGACTGATTTAATCTCTACTGACAGTTAACATCTCGATGGAATGGTGAGCGATGTTGACAGATTGTCACAGGTATGCGGAAGGTGACAATCTGTTAACATCGCTCACCATTCCATCGATCGATGCTAACAGACAGTAGAGATTAAATCAATCTGGTAATGAAGTCCTTAGCGTGAGGACGAAAGCTTCAGGTTAGTTTTCTCTTTATTGTTTGTTACAGCGATTAGCCAAAAATGAAGACGACGTTTGCGCAGTGGGGTCACTAGAGTTGATGTCACCCAGTGCGGTAACTCATGGTGTCACCCCCAATGACCTCCTTCCTGCACAAAAATCCAAAATGTTATAGACAGTCATGTGCGGTAACACATGGTGTTACGTGCAGACTCGTACAAAAGTAACAAAAGAAAAGAATGAAGCCAACAAGCTTTGTAAATTTAATAAAAATGATTTATTTCCCTAGAAAACGAAGTAAAAATATGAAACAGGACTTACGGTTTGTGAATATAATCCAAAAATTAATCATACAATTGTAAAATACAAGTCCTCTCACTAAACAGTTCTAATTGAATCCAGGTTCGAATCTCGATGAAATTCCAATATGGAAGGCGATGACGTCAGAAGAGGTCGTTGTACTGACGGCAACAGATCCTCGATTGAATCACAGTTTATAATGTTCCCGTTTAGAATTCCAGAATAAATTTCTAGAGAATGAATTATTAAATTTCCAAAAATAGATGAACTTCAAAACAATCTGGCTTCAACAATAAAATACCTTGAGCTCTGAGGTGTAAAATTTACGACTGATCAAACTACTAGCAAAATGGCTGTTTTAAGCCTCGATTTTAGATCATATGGTGGCTCACGTGATGGACTACGTGATTTACTAGTTTGAACATCGCAATAAAAAAATGCCATTTATCACGTAGGCCTTGAAAGGACTTAGCGAATCTTATTATAAGATTCAATAAAAAAAAAAAAGTTGTTTACAAATTAGAGCTATCATGCAAACAGATCATGACCTTGATAATAGCCAATCGTATTCACCCGATGTTTACAAGATCTATGAACCAGGGTGAGCTAAAAATAATGCTAAAGTAACCGTTATAATCTAATCGGGTCAAGCCAATTTTCCGAAAAGAGACTCAGATCCAATGAAACTTATCATTACAATAAAATGTAATGAAACAAAATTAAAATAAAAAGAATTTAAAACTAACATACAAGTAATTCAATTACATATACGTAACAATGGTGTCACCCCATGGACCTCTTCCTACACAAAAATTCAAAAATTTTATAGACAGTCAATTTGGTGTCACCCCCTCTGATGGTGTCACCCGGTGCGGTCCTCACCCCCCGCACCCCCTATTGACGCCACTGCATTTGCGACATTCTTGATAGAAATACCCGTAAGGTAGGCAGGAAAAAGAGTCCGGGATTGAGGCATTTAAGGTCTCCCAGATAGAAAGAATAACAGCAACGCCAGGGAAAAGAACTTCAGCCACTATAACAGAAGTGGGAAGAGTCTTACCTACAACATCAGCAGCAACAACAGCAACAACAACAGGCTCAGAAATGACCTCCATAGCTGGTACCACCGAGTACCCTACTGGAGACAAACTAGAAACAAATTCAACTACAATGGTAACAATATTGACAGAAACAATAACAGCGGCATCGTGTGTATACCACCAAGAAACACATACAACCACGCCTACATCAATTACTCCTACAGAGGCCACCGAAGCAACTTCTTCAGTTACCACCACAGTTAAAGAATTACCAACTGCCTTTATTAAAGCACAGCTACTCGACAATCTGGGGAAAGAAGAGATTCCAAGAACAAAAGAGACCAGCCAAAGCCAAAACCAGACGTGCATCCACGCGTAGCCATTCGTAATTACATTTTTGATCAAATGGAAACTTGGGGCCCTACCTATTTATTCAACGACGGAGAGGCGACTATAACATACGATGAAGTAATAGAACAGTATTAGAAGTGCACCAACAATACCATCAGGAAGGAGGCCTAAGTAAAAATAATATGAAGAAATTTGAGAAAACCAAGAAAATGATCAAGGACGTCAGGACCCGGGGACAATAGTTCTACCACTGCCCATTCCCAATTGTGGCACTAAGGATGAACGAGTTACTCAAGTTTCATGGACAAAAGACTCAAACGATCCAACCTCTCCAGTACTGGGATCGCGTGGTGCTGGAAGACTTCATACCACCATTAGATTACAAGAATCGTATAAGAGAAATAACTGTCATTCTAGAAGAAATCCAACAGTTCCTGTCCCTGCTGCCCGAGGTGTAACCTCAAACCTTTTAAGGGTTGATAACCAATTGCCTCTTATTAAGGGATTTCAGTTTGACTTGAAATCCCGGCTCGAAAACACTGCTCAACAAATATGATCCATTATTCACCTTCCAAATTTATACCTAACAATCCTAACTGGACGGTACAAAAGTAACAGGTCACTTAGACCTAACCATATTCAATTTATATAGTTTTAGAACTGGAAGTACACTCGGTGCACGAATTATACAGTCTGAAATTTATAAGTACATTACATGACCCTAATTGCAAAGATGGCATAAACCAAAATGACAATAGGGCTACGCCAGATATACAACTGGGTGGAATTTTACCGTAGTACGATCCAGGCGTTTCGGAACCCGCCTGTCAATGCTGTATCTCTTAACCGAGTCCCTTTTCTCCTGTGTGGGTCGATTCCCACTCGTCTAATTACCAAATGCCCTGAAGGGCGTATACGCACGGAACCGGGGTGGCACTTTGAGTGGGGTATTAATACCCGCCAAGCGTCTTAAAGTGATACAGACTGTATCATGATGAGTATGTGTACAGTTCCCACTCATCTTACGTCCCGTGGGGCATAATTGACCTGGAATCGGGCCCATTTAAAACGCATACTTTGTTTGCAAAATGCGTGTGGGTGTGTGGCTCTGATCTCCCAACACACACACGATCAGTTAAGAAGTCCACATTGTGGACATAAACCGGTCGCAAATGCCTGTTCGGCGCAAGAGACCATAATCAAAGCAACAGATAAAGAGGCCTTCCAAGTTAGCCAAGCGGAAAAAAGCTCATGTGCATTTGCACAGTATCAGGCAAAACCTGATTTCATAAGCCTGAAGAAACAGAAAATGGAAGAATGTTAAAAGTGGCTCAAGACCTCATACAAAAGGGTTTTCTTTTTATAGAAGAAATGAAGAAGGAACAAGAAGAATGGACAGAGAAGTATAGGTTGCTGAAACAGTAGAGACAACAGCAGCAACAACAAAAACAGTAGTAGCAAGACAGAGTTTGTGTGGACTGTAGAATCGACACAAAGGAGTTCACCTTCTCCTTCCGCAGAAGCAGGCTTTATCTCGTGGGAAACCCTGCGGCGCGACGGGGTCGTCCTCCCAGGCGCTAAGGGGAGGAATTGCCAGATGTCAGGAAAATAGATTAGTCAATTTGTCAAACAGTTTTGTTTGTATATGTGTGTCTTTGTCTTTTTTCCCTTAAAAATCCCGTTTCCTATTCTATTCCTACCCTGCTTGTGTAATAGTGTGTATTTTGTGCGTGAATGTATGTTTTTGTCTTTGATTTGTTGAGAAATATAGAGCATTAAATGTGTTAGTAGTCTAGTGTGTTTATATCTAATAGCGTGTTTTTATGTAAAAAAAAAAAAAAAGTGAATAGAGAGTTTCTTTAAGGTCCGCGTGATATCTTTTTTCCAGGTTAAGGTCTTGTATGTGATGTGTATTGTAGTTTGTGTGAGGAGTGTTTCCCTTCGTGTCTGTACTTCAGGCATATAAATCGATGCGTTCGCCAGTCTGGTTAAGTCGTACCTACTTGAAGACTATAAAGACAAACCACGATTTTGCAGTAGACGACATGGAAGGGGTCATTACACAACCAAGTGCTGCTACAGACCCAGATGCGGGAAATGCTGAGGAAACCATATAGGAAAATGCAACTATTGTGTAAAAGAGGAAACTCATTGAAAAATGGGTCACCATGGCCATCCTGGTGATACTTCATAACAGGGAAAAGACCAGAATTAACCCCGAAAACGGAACACTATCGGCAATAACCTAACGATATGATCTCCTAAAATAGCCAAAGCAGCTGACTGGGAAGTAGATCAACCAGCACTCTATGTTGTGACAGCTTCCCAATTATCATCAACCTTTAACATCTCCAATAACATCAACACCCTACTTAGACCACTGAAATGGAGATATGATGTAAAGTGGACTGGACACCGTTTCGAACCATCTGTGAGGGGATAAATTAAGATAACTTATAAGACAAAAATATAGAAAAATTCAATCAGAAGGTCACGGATGCATTTAAGTCAGCAACTAAACTAAGCATCCCCAAGACAGGAGGAAACACGAGGAAATAGGCAGTCCCTTGGTTGAATGACGAATGCAAGCAGGCAATTAAAGACAAACAGAAGACTCTCAACAAATTCAAACACTCTAAGCTTGCATCAGATTTTTAATCAATAAAAGAAAAGAAAATAAGTGCTAACAAAACAAGTCATTCTCACAGCAAAAAAAAAAAAAAAACATTGTCCGAATTCTGCCCGTCCCTTAACATCAAAAGCAGTGCTAAACAGGTGTGGGACAAAATTAAATCTATCAGGGGAAAACAAACCTCCACAACCCCAAAAATCGCAAATACAATAATAAATAAGGAGAAAGCAGACAAATTAGCTACACATTTAGTGGGGATGAATAGTAACTTCAGTCACTACATATAATTCCAACAACACCGGGTAAAGATTAAAACCATCCATCCCCCACCTCTTTGAAGACCACGGACCTCAAACAAATTCTCTGAATGAAGATTTTACAATTTACGAATGGCGGAAAGCTATAAAATCCAAAATATCTACCTCTCCAGGACAGGATACCCTGGGATATAAAATATACAAGAACCTCCCAAGTAATGTGGAACTGGTGGAGCTAAAACTAATAAATGCAACATGGAAAACAGGAGACATCCCCGTAAAATGAAAACAGGCGATAGTTATTCCCATACCCAAACCCGGCAAAGTTCCAGCTGGCATCAATTCATACAGACCAATATCATTTACAAATGACTTATACAAAATCACGGAAATCTTGATAAAAAATAGATTAAAATACCACCTTGAAAGCAAACAACTAATATCACGAAACCAAAGCGGCTTCCATAACAAAGGATTTATTCTTGACCAACCAATAAAACTTGAAGCGCATATCAAACTAGCACTCAATGCAAAACGGAAATGTGATAATAGCTATTATAGCTATTTCGCTTGATTTAGAAACGACATGTGACCCGATTTGGACAACGGCTTTCATCGCCAAACTTAATCACTACGAAATATCAGTCCGCATTCACAAATGGATAACAAACTTCCTAGCTGGTGCCAAATCAGGACAATAATTGGCAACGATTACTCGGATACACCTAACCTGGAAAACGGGACACCACAAGGAAGTGTGGTGAGCCCTACATTTTCAATATCATGATCAATGACCTGGACCAAGCAACTGACCCAGACTAAACTGACCTCTCTCAGTTCACAGATGAGAGCAACAACACATTTAATACTTAAATGATTAGAACAAAAGCAACAGGTAGTAGAATTCATGTGAATACCATCCCACGTAGAGATTTCAGAGAACGAAAGAGCAGACAAAGAGGCTAGATTGAAACTACAAGAACAAAACATACAAGAACATCGAGTACAGCATACAAGAAATATACAGTATCATGAGACTACAAAGATACATCGAATGGCAAACAATCTGGAGCAACACCATCAAAAGACGAACATTAAACTCAATCCAACCAAAGGTCAATCAAAATATCAATAACCCAAATCTAAGAAACAATTAAAATCTAAGAATCATCGATCGAATTAAAACAGGAAATAGAAAAACCAATTAAAGCAATGACATTATTAAGAGGTCATAGGAAATTGGTAAGGATAACCAGACAATGCAGTTCAAAAATCAGATAAAATACTCATTTACAAATTAACAGAGGGAAACATTGGTATCAGGCAAGGAAATAGCAACAAGTTCAATTCAATAACTTAACGAAGAGAGCAATTAAAATCCTAATTTCTTTCCTACATACTTGTCCACATGCTAAATCTGGAAATGGTGAAAGAATAAATAGAAGTAATAAAAAAATGAGCGACACCCGATTATACCCAACCACTCAAGTGGCAAAGATTAAGATGATATAAACATAAGGAAAAAATAAAATTCTCCAAATAATTACCATAAGACGGTTGGAGCCCACGACTGTCCTGCCCGGTTGCACACGTAGCAAATTAAATTAAGACTAGAAGGTTACACCGGGGCCCAGTTTAAGAATATAAGGTGGTTTAAGCCCCGACCATCAGACCCCCCCCCCCAAAATATAATAGGGAATTCCATCTGACATCATGCAAGATTGGTTAAAACAGACTAAATCTGGCCCATAAAATTAATCATTATAAGGTGGTTACAAACCCAAAACCATCAGGCCCAGCCACACAAGGTGGCGCAATTTGGAAACAGCTAATTGAAACTCTAGTCCACAAACCTTGTCAAAAGTAAAGATCAATAGCTTATCCATTTCCAGAACTCCTCATACACAGCATGTCTTATCGCTGTTAAAACTTATTGCACACAGAATCTCTATTTTAAAATTCGGCAAGACGACACACTTAAAATTTTTGGAAAGGTGAATCAAAATTATCACCCAGGATTAGGCTCTCCGTACGGTGACGCTGTGGCGGCTCCGGCGCCCCCTTGTCCGGCTGGACATGAGAACTAAATAGCGAGCAATACTAGTATTAAAGCGCACGGGGTTGAAACTCCGCACCCCCTCCACCCCCCCACCCCCCGGTGTGATAAATTAAGGATCCCACGAATGGGAATTAAACCGTGGCATATGTCCAAATGGGCGAAAGCAACGTAAATCAAAGTTCAGTTAGTCAGTCAGTCTGTCTTGCTACATTCAGTCCGCAGCGAACAGCAAACAGAGCAGCGAGCAGCGAGGAACACATTAGACGGAATGGGGCTAGCGATGGAAATGATTCCCGCTCAGGCATTGAGTGCATTGAGAGGCCCCGATCTGTCAATTGCATCCGGCTGGAGCCTTAGAGATCGAGAGAAATAGACTACCCTTCTCTTGATTTGGGAAAAGAAACCAACGGAGATAAGAAGAAGGCCCCGGGGTCGTAGAGGCAAAAGAATTCAGCAGCTAAGGGAACAACAAACGAGTTAGCGAGCACACCGTAAAGGACGCCCCAAGGAGAAAACAGCCCACCAGCCGCATGAGCCACCAATTATACCTGAACTTCCAATAGAACTAGGAAACCAACAAGGGGCTAGGCAGAATGTTAAGGCTGCCCGGGACGAACCGGCCCTTATTCAGGAACTACATCAAGAGATGACAACGAGAAAGGAACCTTCATCTCCAACTTTAACAAATCCTCCAGTGGCCGCAATGAAAGAAAAAACAGAGAAGCTGTGTACAAAGAAACATACGAACTCGCTAAGGGGTTCTCTCAGGATCTCGGTCTAGAGGAATTATGGATAGACCCAGAAGCGGCAACTACCTTCATAGAGGGCTTATTAGCATTGATCGACAACAAAAGAACAACCCTACCTGGAGGACGGAGCAAACCAACTCGTACGCGGGCCAAGAAAGCTACAACAGACTTGAAAAAGAAGGGAGGAGTGCTCAGTAAGCCTAGCAGCCATGATAGGCGGCAGTTTAATTCAACACCGTGAGCTGAAGAGGCCGCCTATCTCATACCCCCAGTTACAATGTCAATGGATATTGGCTGATCTTGTGGACACGGACCCCTTGAAACATCGAATAATCTTCGAACCCCCTCCTCAGATCCTCCAGGTGACAGTCCTGAGGAAAAATAAAAAACCCTTTAAAGGGCTAATATGTACTCAAAAATTACCTAATAGTTTTCATTTTGGCTTGAAAATCTCATTCGATAAGTCTCCTGTTATCAGATATGACTCTTTATTGGTCGTTCCAAAAGTAAACTGTAATAATCATAACATGGCTGAACTAAATTCAAATGGTCACAATGACCTATAGTTATTTGAACGTGTTAGGAAATTGGAAGTACACTTTGTACACGAAATTCAAAATTGTAACATGCAGGAAGATTTGAAACTATTTCGCATGAATGTGGTTAATAAAAATATTCGCTGATAAGGATCACCATTAGGATGAAGTGGTCCAAATTTAACAAGTTAGTACAGTTCTGGCGTTTTAAGGCCCTTCCGGTCGACGTATGGAGCTTTCTGACGGGCCCTTTCCCTCTCTTGCCCACAGTGATATAGAAAGACGAGTGTGTGGGCAGATCCCCAGGGTGGTGTTATCAATCCTCACCTCGCGTCTCATGTGCGATACACTGACTGTTCCACTACGAGTGTGTGTGTGGTTTCGATTCCCACTCATCATCAGTTATGTTGCTTGGCGTATTAGTGACCCGAACCTCGGCACAACTAAGTAGCGAGCTGTGCCCACATTAAAGCGCACGGTAGTGTGACACTAATTTCCTTCCTTCCGTACAAAAAACTAAGGATCCAGCGGTGCGGGAATTAACCCGTCGCACATGCCCGAATGGGTGAAAGCGACATTAATCCAAAGAACGAAGGAAGGCAGTATAGCTACCCATTGTTTGCGCGTCAACACATTGAAATGAGCCCTTTTCAGAGCCAACCACATCGCTAGAAAAGAGAGACTCATCAATTGCCACAAAATGTTTGTGTGTGGATACATTTGTTTGTTAGTGTATGTTTCTGGTTGTTTGTTTTTTTCTTCTACAATACAAAAAAGACCTTTCCTTTCTCAGTAATGTGAGTTTGTGTGTGAGGGTTTAGTAGTATATCTGTAAACACTTACTACCCTTGTTTGTGATAATGAGTGTTGGTATGTTTGGTGTATGTATGTATGTGTTTGTGTATTACTCTGTCTTTCAAATGTTTTTTTTCCTTTTCCAATAGGTGTTGGTATGGATTATAGTGTATTTCTTTGTTGTAGTTTGTTTGGAGAGAGAGAGAGAGAGAGAGAGAGAGAGAGAGAGAGAGAGAGAGAGAGAGAGAGAATTTCTTTTAGGTCCGCGCTATAAAATCTCTTGTTTGCATGTTTAGAATATTTTGAAAGCGAACTTGGTGCCATTTTGTTGACTTTTTCAATTAGTCTTTCTGAAAATTGTTTGTGTCGCAGTCAAGTGACATATGTATAAATAGAGTTTTGGTAAACAATTATTATTTCCTGTTTCACATCAGTCTTTGGGAATATATGATGAGAGTTTATAGATGTGTTCAGATATAATTTGAAAGGAATTATATATTTTAATTATTCATTGGAATTACAAAGTGCTCTTTGACTTTCTGGATTAAACACTACTTTGGGATTATTGAGAACTTTTTCAAAGACATTCTGTATTATATCATTGTCATACACATGGATATTCAAGACTCTTGATACCTCAGTGGAATTCATTCGGAATATTCTATTGTCACGATTCCATAATTTTAAACTAAGTTACTGAAAAGAGCGAAAACAAAACAGTTTATTAAAATTCAACAAATATTTCATTTCCCTAGAAGAGAGTGAAAACTTTAAAGGAACTTATAGTATATTCAATTTAATCTCAAACAGTCCAAAAAGTTCTGTCACAATTCCAAATGTAGTGTGTTCCGAATGTATTCCAGTGGTGTTCTGAATTAATTCCAATATTGAAAGTGCTGATGTGCTAACAGTCTTGATGTATCACAACGATATAATCTAAACTGTCCTTGAATAAATTCACAATAATTGACAAAATAGTAATTTAGTCCTAAAGTAAACAAGTACTTAGTAATTCCAGTGAACATTCTTTAAAAAATTAATCATCTCAAAAATGTTAACTGAAACACAACGTGAAGTTATTCCACTAAGACTGATGTTAAGATATGAAATGAGTAATTATAATGTAATCAACATTAATATAAAGACCTAATATACAAATTGAGGACCGGGATGAGGGTCAACTTAATGGAAATCTCCATCAAACTATTAACAAAATTTGTTTCTAGAAAATTCTAAGGTAGAATCAAAGCTGTATCCAGAACTCAAACTTTTCAAACATGTTTATCCCATTTGACATTATGCATATAGACCCAACTCCTCCCCTCAATTTTGGATGAAGGTCAATGACACAATACAAATTAAATACATGTAATATACAATCACTGACAAAAGCCAACACACAATACAAATTAAATGTTCATAACACTATACTTTTGGACTTGTGAAAGAACATTTACGATTATTTGGGTTCTAATTCATAAGACTATAAGTATCTTTTTGGAATTTGCACTTTGTATTCCAGGGAAATACTAAATTTATTGACTTTGCCGCTTTCGGTTATATAGTTTGAGACAAAAGCACCGCAGCATTATATGTCAAATAAATACTGGTGTTCCACTGGCTACAGATTTCCTCACAAAAATCTAGTGTACATTTCCGTTAAGGTGATGTCAGAAAACAAAAACAAATGCGATACCAACAATTCATCTTATCTCCCTTCCTCTTTCTCACTCACTTCCTCTTTCTTTTCTTCTTCATCTTTCATTCTTTCATTCCTTCTTCTTACTTGTTTCCTCTTAATAAAAATCCATTTACGATACAAGTGGTGTCAAATGTGATGTCTTCTGGATCGGGCACTGTATAGTGTAATTATGATAAATACTGAAAGTCTTGTCATGTGAGATTTGAGTAGTTTTGCTCAAGAGTGACCTTGTGGTAGTCAATAATGTTCAGTGGAATATTATTTCACTGTTAAAGTCATGTAAAATAAAGACCTTCTGTCAATGCTGGGTACTTGACGTTTTGAAGATTTAAATTTAATCTGAGCATTTTCCTATTCTCCGTAATAAATGTAATGTTGTTTTCGGGGTTTCTTTTGTTTGTTTTGTTTTCGTTGCAGTATTTTGAATTTTAACTTGGCGTTGTGATAAAAGAACATAGCATATGCATTGGTTTATTGAACACTAATAATGTATGGATAGGAGTACAGATAATCTTAAGGTCTTCTGATTATTATTTGGGTGGTCATGGCTTTATTCTATTCTTACACAATGTACACATGAACTGTATTGTTTTGTAAAGGTCCACTACAGCTATGTTAAGCACTTTTGATTGAATAGCTAGCTGTACAATTATGGAACTAGGGTTTAAAAAACCCCTGCCAACAACCACTCGGGGACCGCGCAGTAAAATAGCGATGTTTGTCCCTTGCCCAGGAAATCAACAGGATACAGCCAGCATTATTACAGCCCATGAAGGAAATTAGTAATGGACACGCCTCTTTATCGGCTCATACACAAGACACCGAGGAAGTAATGTCAAATACATGGAATACCTGACCAGAATGTAGCATGTCACGTGCTCACGAAGAAACTATGTTCTACAGAAGAAACCACTGAGTCCTTTGCATGCCATGATTGCTGCAAAGACAACGTCGTAAAAAGGGTCATCTATTCTGAAGATAAGAGAATTTGCTGCAGACTCCACGATAGAAGAATGCGAACCCGAAGAACGAATAATAAATGAAAAGCACTTCCTAACAAAAGAGCGTCTGCACTAGATTGGGGGAGACATACCAGACTCTATCAGAAAGGAAATAACAGAAGTGGTTAAATGAAGCCTGCTTTTAGAAATAGTCCAATAAAGAAAAACCAAACAGCCTTGGAGAAGAAACTTAAAATTAAAGAATTTTATCGGTCGCCTGCAATGAAGGGGCATATCAGTCGAGAATGATCAGCATTCCATCTACAGAGATCAGACTTAAATAGAATGGGTTGAGCCTGTTGGTCATGGTTCGGCATTTGAATCTGACAACGTCAAAGAGAACTCGAAATTAAATGAAATCAGAAAATATGTTAACGACGTTTGTAATATATCATTTCTCAATAGTACCCTGACAATTAAAACTAATGTAATTTTATCTACATGCCTGAAATCAGGGTCAACAGAAATAAACCGACGAAAAATAAGGATGGACAGCGGTTTGCATGGTGATATTGTCTTTGAATATGGATACATGCAACTAAAACCAAGCCCAGGACCCAAATATAAATGAAATCATTTTTTTAATACAGAAAAGGGGGTGGTGGGGGTGGGTTTAACTAACAGATTGTCCTAAACAGAATAAGAGGTGCACTGATGTGTATATCTTGGCATGAAATTAGATCCGTTGTAGATAATAGCGCTGTGATGAGCTAGCAACTTTATCATTCCATCCCTTATAAGGAGAAACCTCCAATTCTGGATGTTTTTTTTACAAGATTTAGTGGTTACTGAAGAAGAGTCAAAGATGAGAACTAAGGGAATCACTTAAATTAGCCTAGAAATGGGAAGACTAGCATTTGATTGGACAGAGCATGTAGCACCAATCACAAATAAGCTTCTGATGTGATATGACGTCACTGACGAAAATGATATCACCGTCAGCACAAATAAAGGTATAGAGATTTTGGGTCCTTGGATTCCTGTTATGTGATAAGAGAGGTATTGTGAAAGAAGTATAACCACACCAGCATACTCAGAGTTTATCCTGTATAAAAAGACAAACAAGCCATAACCACAGATTTAGTAATCCACATGTTTGAGCCTGTAGCGCAATAAAAGCACCATACAGTAATTGCTTGATCCGTTATTTTCATTCCAACTCCAGGTACATGTGTATTGGAATAATAGATTTATCCAGATCTTCTGTTAAACTCAGAAAGGGTTATTTATTAGGAGAACTTGACCTCGTAGACACTGTAAGAGAATCTAACTTACGGTAGCAAAAAAGGCACCTTAATTTCATCATCTGAAACAAGAAATGACATAATCACTGTCAGCGTAGTACACGGTAGCAGTAAATGTGATAGATCTAACAGTGACATATGACTTACGTTCTTGTTCCTGAGCATCTGACTGAATTATCTGAGAAAAGTAAGGAGGGAGTATGAGATTTACAATACAAAGATTAACCTCTCTTCTTATCAAGAATCAAGACATGTTTGCCAAGAATAAATGCGATCTAAAATTTATTCTGCAATCATGCATAGGATGGAAATCGCATATGTTAAAGAAGGAAACGAAAGAGCAGTTGAAATTCAAAGTTATTCGCTCATCGTTGTCACCCTGGGCACCGCCAGTAGTCGATGTCTCATTTTAATAGTGTAGAGATTACAGAAGCCAAACTGATCTGTCAAGAATAGATGTCAACCCGTTACCAAGTGTGTAAATTTGCTTAAACTGCTTAGGAAATGCTAACTATTTTCCTCACTAGATCTGAAAAGGGGAAATATGCTAAATAGAAGATGACGAAGTGCACAAATATAAATCCGCCTTCATAACCAAGCATGGTTTATTTAAATACCATCAGATGCCGTTTGGTCAGTCGACGGCATCATGTACATTCCAACGATGCATAGAATTGATATCAAGAGGTGTACAGTGGAAGCAACTTGTCATTTATGTTGAAGACATTATCGCCTTCGAATAAAATCTAGATTGACATCAAAATCGACATGTTGAAGCGATGAGTCGCATAAAGAGAACAGGACTGAAACTCAAACCCTCAGAACGCGATCTGGTAAAATCAAGTATTCTGTTTGTGCCACATCATCAGTAGAAATGGGAGTGGAACTTAACTCAAAAAATAAGTTCAAAATTGGAAGGTGCCGACAACTTTTTGTTTTAAAAGTGCAGCAGGTTCATGGACCCATCAGTAAACTAACTAAAAAGGATATGCCATTTATGTTGTCTCCATAAGCTCAAAATGCCTCTGAAACGCTTAAATAGGTTTTGTGCAGTGCACCTCTTTTCAAATATTCCACAGCAGTTGATACATTTGTTTTAGATACGGATGTGTCTAACGGCAGAATTGGGGCAGTATTGTCCCATGTTCAAGAGGGGCAAGAAACAGCAATTTCTTATACGTCAAACAATTTGACCATCAATAACAAGGGTGCAGCGTAACTAGACTAGAACTGTTGGCCGTTTTTACCTTCATACGACAGTTTCGACATTATCTCCTAGGTAGAAAATTTATACTTCGAACAGATCATAGATATTTGAGATGGCCTTTCGATTCATACAACATCTAGGTCAACTAGAACGCCGGCTTGAAGTTCCAGGGCAGTATGACTTTAAAATTCAACATTGTAAAGGAAGAAAACTACAGACAGCATAATGCTTTAACCAGGAATGACTATGATGAGATGCAATGCTCCGTTAAAATGTTGATAATGTGATTAATCTCGATCAAAAGTGTTTCTCTAGAAGGTGTAAATACTATTAGCAAATTGATGACATACTCATCAGAACTACAACTAGAAACCAGACGTTAGCAAATAACAAGAGTACACTAGATAATTGAGATGTTCTGAGTAATTACCAAAAACCTAATACACATACCGCAAGTGAATTCATTAAGGCAAAAAGGGAAATAACAAAAACTGCAGCCTACTGGAAAAGTTCATGCTCTTACAAATCGATGGAATCTCTGAAAAAATAAGATGCTGGTTTTGGTCCGTTACACTGCTGGATGGATTCCAAGAAGTATCCATTAAAAGATCAAGTAGTTCGATCCAGTGTAGCGATTATCAAACTTTGGTTTGTTTGGAACTTGCAGCGTGAAAATGGAGTAATTGTAATTGAGATGTTGTACAGTTCCAAGTTCCAAACGTTCTCAGGAGTCTAACGAGATAGCCAGTATAAAGTACTTTCAACTCGTATCGGTTTCAGATAAAAACACCACGACGTTGAAAAGATGCTCCTATTGGTACAAGACGGATGAATTTGCAAATCATTACATAGTTCAATGTCCAATCGCAACAAATATCACGTTGCTCCATTAAGTGAGTATACAGTTAGATATACGTTAAAGTGGAAACTGATATGATGGCTCAATTACCTCTTACTACGTTCAAGAATGGATATATCATGGTATTTTGTGATCATTTTACGCGTTGGATGAAAGTATGTTCTGAATCAGCATCCGCAAGAAGCAGCTAAGATATTCGTTCGTGATTTGGTTGCACGATTTGAAGCGCCATCTAAAATCCATACTGACCAAGGTGCAAATTCTAAAAATGAATTCTTCAAAGATGTTTGTTAGCTCCGAGAGGTACAAAACACGAGGACAACAAAATACCACCGATCATTCAATTGTCTGAGTGAACAATTCAGCAGAATTCTGAGAAGGAAATTATAAGAAACTTTGTTTCTAGAAACCAAGATGACTGGGATAAAATACATTAGCTGCGTTTAGCTGCATATCATTGTACTGTCCATCACCCTACCGGATTTGCACTCAATAGAATCATGTTAGGACAAGAAATGAATCTGCCCCGGGACTATCCTGTATACACTACCTACTTCGTATAAATGCATAGCTCCAAATGAATTCATTTTAAACAGTCCATTTAGAGGAGTGACATGAATTTCCTCGAAACAATTTTAGACAGATGGCAGAGAGAAGAATAAAGACTATGGTAAAAACCGTGTCCTGTATGCAGCATTGCATATAAGAGAGATTCAACTGGAAAGAAGTTGTCTCCACCTTGATTCGGACCATTTGTTGTAGTATCCAGTATTGGACCAGTTACATGCAAGATATGCAACAATGCGTATAATTTAACAGACACATCAGAGTGGGCAGAATGCCGACCAGTCTTATTCCTACTCTTGATTGTTAAGAAACAACGTTTATAGTTATAATAGTACGTACAATCAGTATAGCTCATTCAACATTTTAAGCATGTTGTATAATTGCATTATCTGAATAGATATATATATATTTTCACGAAATATCAGGATAAGTATTATCTCATGTTTTACAAATCGCAGACGCCACAATACTTAGCTAATTGCTAACGACACCACTGATCGTGAGACTATGTTACTGAAGACCCAGGATAGACAGTTAACGCACGTGTGTAGCCAATGCAACTACCGAGAAGACAGCCAAGCTCTAATATGGCACTTCAAGAAGTTGTATGCAGAGCCAGATCACTGGTGTAAGCTTTACTCATACAAGGCCAAGGGCAGGCAACAGTTGCTACGACAGGTGAAGACGTACAAGCATCATCTGGATGGAGTGAGTGCGCAGCCAGTTGGAACACAGGACGAGCAGTTAGAGAGAGAGAGAGAGAGAGAGAGAGAGAGAGAGAGAGAGTGGTAGGAGATGATTCAAGATCAACACTGGATGTTGAAAAAGCTCTATCCCATTCCACTGATATCATGGATGTGGCATGACAGAGATAAGGAGGAACCGATATGTAGACTGACTTTTGATCAGCCTCGGAGATGCATAACAAGGCAACTCAAGCAGGAGCCACGAGCCATGATACGGATATTCAGGAGGCTCTGACAAAGCCGATTGCACAGCACAAACTGACGTTGAAGCCTGGGACTAGGACAGAAAGATGTAAATCAGTTGCGTGAGAAGCATGTAGAGGTGGACGAAACTGGCCACTTGATACAAAGAGCAGAGGGACATGTGGATGGATGGTTTTAGTTTAAAAAAAAATTGAGCTGAGGGCGGAGATATCCCAGCGTTTGTCAACTCCAAACTGCCCAGATCACAACAGAAGAGGGACCCGCTCCAGATGCTTTTGGATGAGTATGAGAATAACTCGACCCAACCCTCCGTCCAACTGTGGCGTAGGTCTGCGGTACAAGCAAAGAATAAGTACCAGAAATTAGGGAACCTAGTCCAAGAGATGCTGCACAGACGGGATTGGAAGTGAAAATTGATAAATTTACGTAAATAGTTAGGGAATTAAAAGGTAGGATAAATTAAAAATAAATATACAGATAATACGCATAGTGAAATAAACTTAGGGACAGCGAGAGTATAAAATACGTAGAAAGAGCATAAGATAAAGTCAAGGAGGTAGTACACAATATAGACTGTGTTGTGTATGTTGGTGGATACCGTATCACCTGATGTATGTCATATTGCATATTTTTGTTCTAACGTAAGATCGACCAAACTTCCACTGCAAACAATGTCATCTATGCTGAGTTTGCAAGTGCTGTCTACACTCATTTTGACTGGTGAATATTATGTGTGACGTAAGTCATGTGACTTAATACATTTGAGCCGCATACCTTGATTGTAGACAAACAAATCTCGTAGATCAATTTTTTTTTTCTTTTGACGGAATATTATGATGTCATTAGCGGTGTCAAATTGCATTTCCCCTTTTGGTTTTCTCAAATGACTGTCTGTAGCAATGTCAAATAGCTGAGGTATCTGATAGACGAATTCTTCCTCATTATTAATGCAAACTGTTTTATCAAATAATGTATGAAATTTTGGGTAAGAAATTTTTATGAAAATTGTCTCAAGTCTATGGGTGTGAAAATCGCATAGTTTTAGGCAAAATGGTAACCTCAGGAATAAATATTGGTCCAATTTATTAATTATTTCTGAATTTAAGCCTCTCATTCTCACTTATAATATATTCCATCCAATATTTTTTCTTATTTTCATGCTCGATTTTAATCAGAAATTAGCAGATTTTTTATTTAACTAAGTAGTGGATGAAATTAATATTAGATCTTAAGGCAACACATCCTCTTTGTAAGTAGAATCTGTTCAGAATTCTAAATAGCTCAGTAAGCTTCCGAATAGCGTGTAGCAGGATGCGCCGGGTTAGAACTGGATTTGTTGCGACTGAATTTTCAAGGAATTTTTATAAAATGCAATTTTTATTGTTATAACTTAATTTTTTTATAATTCTCAATAAAAATATTAGTGATTCCTCCTACATTTCACATAGGTAAGAAACATTTGAGTTCAGGAAAATTGCGTATATCAACACCTGCATTTGCACTATATGTAAGGTGAAGACACATGCCAATGTTAGGAAAGTCGTGGGTTCTGAAGTCAGGTGGCATGAGATTCATATAAGGAACAAATCAATTGTGGAAATGAAATTCCGTATATAACAAACTTTGCCTTTTATGGGCCTGAGATGAGCATTCCATGCCTCCAAACTGTGCTTCAGAATTCTGACTTTTTCTTGAGTTCAGACTCAGTACCTCTCCGCACACCAGCGATGTGACAAACACCCTTATCACCGGAGTGACACCTCCGCAAAAGGAAGCCAGAGTGATCTCTTTCTATCTCTTTTTCGATCTGAGAGTGCCCATCAGTAAATGGGAATGAAAGCGGGAGACAATCTAATTACTGGTAGAGAAACTAGACCATAACACCCCTCGGCAAAGAATACGATACAAAATCTTAACAGACTTAGTGAAGACACTGAAAACAGTTTCGTGAATGAGATGTTTATTTACAACGCAACTGAAAGAAGAATGAATTTGATGTAAAGTCCAACAATGGAATTAATGGAGTGGTGTACAGCGAGTTAAACAACTGATATAAGTAAAGGATATTATTTCTAAATGGAACTGATCAGAACATGCAGCTTCAACAAGTAATCAAACTAGAATCAACGTAGAGAATTTATAAGCGAATAGGATTGATATAAGAATCTATCATCTTAGAATTTATACACAAATATAAAAAAAGGTGATCAAAGAGTAGAATTTACATATAAATATGTGCAATGTATAATTCTGTCACCAAGGGTGGTCCATGTATTTAAGTTTTACTGAAATATGAATAACATAGGTTTCATCTAATTGTTAGGTGTTATGTTTGCTGTGTAATAGTGTTGTAATATATTTCTGTCTGTACGTTGGTATCTTCCATCAATAAGTATGTTAGTGTCTCTAATAGATTTTATTTTCGTTTTGAGTCTTACGTACCAACCTCACCTCAAACTTGTAGTAGTTATTATCTTATCACCATTATGTTCTTTCTTATTTACAGTTGTCGCTTTTCCATGTACTTGTTTTTATGGAACCATTATCCAATAAAAACCTCAAAATACGCTTGCTCACGTAAATTTACTTCCGCATCCCACCTATATCACCTATGTATGATGGTCATAAATCTATAGACATAAAACTGCATAACTTTTCTAAAAATAGCATGAGTATATTGATGTATCAATATGCATTTCTTCTTCCGATGACCATAGTACATACAAAATTTCACCGCAATCCACTAAAAACTGCACGAGTATTTCCATCATACGCTGCATCCAGCCACAATAAAAAGGGCAATAACTCTTACAAATATCACGGGAACACGAAGTCATTGTGTGCATGTTTAGATCCCTTACAACAAACAACTGTGGGTGAGAGTGCATTCAACGTCAAAATCTAAATGGCAATAACTCACACTTTGAGACTAGTTGCGCTAACAGGAACATGTTATATCTGCTACATGGAGGGGAAAAAAGCGGAAGCAGTGATTTGACTATGCGCATTTTCAGGTGGTGACCGTAATATTTACCAAGTTTTATAGCAATCTTTCAAAACTTGCGTAGGTTGGAACGTGAATTACGTACCCTTACAAGGTCCTACTTTATCCGTGACATACTGCACTTTAAACAAAACCTTAAACTACAGCAGGTTATAATAGTCTGATACCCTGTGCTTTGTTTCTCTCATATATAGTTTCATTTAGACACTGTTAGGCCTATACGACAATAACGGCAATAACTATAACGGACTTGTCGGGAAAGAGTGATTTGGTGGTGGCATATAATAAGTTAATAGCCGCAATACATAGGCACTTAATTCATGAGGAAACCAAAGATGAAACACTCCCAATGATTGGTTTCTCCATGAATCAAGTGCCTGTGCCGCAATATTGGTAAAATTTCATTATTATCCATCATAAACTACCAGGCTATAGTTACACAAACGATATTGTGTCATACGCCATCGTTCACTGACAAATGTCGCGTTTCCAGCACGAGTGAAAACTATGAAGCCTTCATCTTGGTGAAAGGACGGACTCATATAACTTTTTCCCTATGATGTGCCGCACCGACGTGAAGCTTCAACCCAAGGATACTGTCTAAAATAGCCATATCAGAATGACGTAAAATTAGGTGGTTTACGTCAGTTACTATTTGTGTACCAGACTACAATTTTGAAGAGGTGGATGGGGATTCTCAGTTGGACGTATGATTGACCTCAACATAGTCTGGTTCCCTGAATTGTGTAAAGCCTGTGTTGCGCTGTGCGGTATTGACTGTATCAAACATAACAAGCATACAACCAGACTAACCTCGAAATGAGGGGATTCCCAGATCAGTTGGATCGAATCTGATAGTTGGATGGTATTTAACTGGACAGAAAGGAGTTCAGTTAGGTTAAATAGTTCTGTGGGTAAGTATTTTTTCGTCTCGTAAAGAAAAAATAGGATAAGGTGACGTAAATGTTTGTGACAGTTATACAACTGGCTATGACTTTGATCTCCTTCTAGTGATGGAAATTCCTGCCATTTTTAAAAACATTTTGTTTTTTTTTTTTTGTTTTTTAAATGGCTAAATATAGTAAGATAACGACTATGTATAGTTAATTCTTGAATTAAAATTTCACTATGTGTCTTTACATATTATCAAAACCCGTTCATTAGATAGCATATTAATTAGATCATTAGCAAGCGGAAGTAGGCTAAATATGTGTATCGTTATTACATCGAGTCATATGACACACAATGGTTTTTATAATCCTTTGAGTTTGAGGGATGTTGACTCTGGTTATTGTTTTTCTTTTTTTTTACTACTTCTACAACATAAGATGTATCACATGATCTATAAAAAATATGTGGGATTTATTGTGATTAACACAATTACATGAAGTTTTATATCCATTATTATCGTGGTTTTAAAATATGCTGTTATATAACACATTTAATTATTAAATTATTAATAAATACAACATAGAAAGATCGCAAGATGGCATGTGATTTAGTACATACAGATCAAACTTTGAGGCATAACAACATACATGATGTTAGACCCTTGTTTGTAAAGAGGTCAAAATATGGAACAAATCTACGCAGGCACTCAGAGGAATAGATCTTCCCAACATGCTGGCCAACCTTACTTTGCTGTTCCTTATCAAATGACCTAAAACCTTTGGAAGGGCTATCAACTGAGGTCTGGTGTGCAATACATTTAGGTAATATGACCTATTGTGCAATACAGATACTACACAAGAAACCACTTATAGTCATGGTTATACAGTTATTAGTGTATAAACTATTTCATCATATGCTTGTACACTCAGGTATGCCATCATTATTAACAATATTGATCTATCATAAGTATATATGAACAGATAGTTTGCCTCAATTTCAGCACACACCCTTCTGCCTTTCAAATACTTTTGTGTGATATTAACAGCAAGATATGATGCATTATTATTTTGTAACAGATATAATTAAATTGCTTTTAAAGACTTTGATTATTATGATCAAAATCTTACCCTTAAGTTAATTTATATAGTTAAAATGATCCTATATTTGATTGGATTGCAAGTTTTTGTCTCCCGATATTGTTGGACAATGCTCGCTTATTAGGACAAGATCCCATTTTACTGATAGATGCATTTGGTTGTGACAGTTATACAACAGAATATAGGGAAGAACATGTGGCAGACCTTTTTCTCAGGTTATCATAGTTTTTATTTTCATCTTCAGTGAATGAAGCAGTTTAAATATGGCAGATGAGAAACAAAGAGATTGCAGTCAAGTGAAGCGGGATGATTCTGAAGCTCCCCTCATTCCCATCTCAGATGAAACCATGACAAAGGATGCTGCTACCTTGGAAACAGATGGCATGCAAGGTGAATTTGACCCAGATGAAGAGGATGAAATAAATGATATGACAAGGAGGTGAGAATGAGAAGTCATGGATGTGTCCCAGGACAGAATGTTATTGCTCCGTATTCCTATACACAATTACTTCTGATTCTGTTCAGTCCAAGTATTCATGTCGAGACCTGCTGTCACATTTGGTGATCATAATGATGAAGACTGTTGTAGTAGTGGTGATACTGCTGCTGCTTATCACCATCTTGAAATAAAATATCGTATATACTAGCGTATAGGTCAGATCTAACTGTATAGTCAGATCTGCCATCACATAATGCACCAGCAGATCTGGGTCTTTGCTGTTTGTTAGGAGTAATCAGTAGAACAAACAAGATAGACCCTGTCTTGCTGACACATTTGATGAGTGTCTGCATTGTTTGCAGTTGGACTCAACATATAAGCAAGTATTTATGGTATTTTTTATTCTTAGTAAAAATCTGATTGCTACCAGACATAAATCAGAGGGAAATTTGGATGTTGACATCTACAGATTGACAAATGTACAGTATTTACAGATTGACAACTGTACAGTATTTACATATTGACAACTGTACATTATTTACATATTGACAACTGTACAGTATTTACATATTGACAACTGTACAGTATTTACAGATTGACAACTGTACAGTATTTACAGATTGACAACTGTACAGTATTTGCAAATTGACAACTGTACAGTATTTACAGATTGACAACTGTACAGCATTTACAGACTGACAACTGTACAGTATGTACAGACTGACAACTGTACAGTATTACAACTGTACAGTATTTACAGTCTGACAACTGTGCAGTATTTACAGATTGACAACTGTGCAGTATTTACAGTCTGACAACTGTACAGCATTTAAAGATTAGGCATCACTATAAGCTGCCACACTGCAGCCATTATAGTAATATGACTGAAAAATTGTTAAAGCTACATTAAAAATCCAAATCTCACACACACACACACACACACACACACACACACACACACACACACACACACACACACACACACACACACACTATAGGGTTTTCAGGTATCAAAGAATAATACCGTACATATTTGCTTATAAATCAAGAGCAAACATGAAAGATCCTGCTAGCCATAGCATAATGCACCTTCAGATTAGTTTCTATGTTGTTTGTTCTACTGATTACTCCTAGCAAACTGCACAAACCCAGATCTACTGGAGCATTATGCAGTTTGCAGTTGGACTGATGAGCGAGTAGATGAGTTGAAACACAAACCTTTGTATTTGAGCTTTAATTCAGAGCCTATGAGTCAGTAGTTTAGATGTCTATAAGATAATATTTAATCAATTCATCAGCAAAGAATATTTCTGTTGGTTATTGTTACATTTCTGATAGCATAACATCACAACATTTCGCAAATTTTCTTGTTTTTTTTCATTTACAAAATGCTTTAATAAGGGTCATTGATTATATTGTTTTCTTTAATGCTATTGTGCCGTAAATCACGATTTAAACAAAGCCATTAAAAAGTCATGTGATTTGGATTGTACTCTTTTATAGGACAGGTCCAACTGCAAACAACTAATTCTGTGTTGTTTGTTCTACTGACAAACCGCATGGTCCCAGATCTGCCAGCGAATTGTGTGATGGTAGATCTGATTCTATGTAACTAGAAGTTGGATCTGACTAATACTGACTTGTATGTGAGTATATATGGTAGTTTTATTTGATGATGATGATCATCAGCAGCAGCATTATCATCACTAACACAACAGTCTTCATCATTATGATCACCAAAACTGGTCTAAATAATTGTATGGTGAAATTTATGTATAATCCTTAGTACTTGATTTTTGAAAGGATTGCTTTAAGTCATGGGGACATTAATTTACAGAACAACAGCAAAAAGCAATAAACAAAACCGAATTATCAGTTAGCTCCTTGAGGGATTTTGTACATAAAAACCAAGAAATTGTTTATTTCTGATTACTCCTAACAAACTGCATAGACCCAGAACTGCCAGTGCATTATGCGATTGCAGATCTTGATCTGTATAGTTTATAGTTGGATCCAACTTGTATGCTGGTATCCAAGATAATAAAACCCCATATACCTTACAGGAAGTCTTTTGTAAACTATATACCATATATACTTGCTTACAAGTTGTGTCAAACTACAAAGAACATAGATCCTGATCTGCCATAGCCAAATGCATTTGCAGATCAGGGTCTGTGCTGTTTGTTCTACTGATCACTCTCAACAAACTGCGCAGACCCAGATCTGCCAGTGCATTATGAGATGGTAGATCTGGGTCTGTGCAGTTTGCAATTTCAATCTACTTATTAGTGAGTATATATTGCATTCCCTAAGGGCATGGATTACTTGACTAAACAGGCAATAAATGCAAATGTGAATTTGTGCAACAATGATGAGAAGAATCATATCTTTTTCCAGCATTCTTGCGCTTGAGACAGGAGTGGATTCTGGGGTCGATTTGCGACCCAGACAACGTGGACCACGTCGTTACAAGCACTCCATACGATCTTTCTTCCCCGTTCGGTTTGACAAGGTGTAAGTAACAGGCTTTACAATTTTATGAACTAATTAGCCATAGTTTATAATTTTTGGCATGGTTGAACTGGAAATCATGGATTATTGATATTTGTACATCTGTCAGTCCATCTTTCTGGCATTGGCACTCAGGATAGGGTTTTTGTTCAGGTCAATTTTTCAGATACTATTGCTTATGAATATGATGCTTGAATGGTTACAGATTCTAAATTACTTTGACCTTAGATTAATATATTCAATTAATAAAAACATTTTTATGCCCAGTCAAAATATGTACCATGCATCTGTCCTACTGTCAATGTCACCTTGTTTACGTTTTACATTTAGGTCATTTTCTCAGTCATCGAAGGCCACAGAGTAATGCAACATACTTTTCGGATGTATTTTGTTAAGTGCACCAGTAATCCTCCAAGATTATGTGACTGTAGCCTATATTTCACATTTCAGTGACTATAGTCATGTATGGGTTTTTCACTTAAGTCAGTTACTCAGGCATTGTTTATTAACAAGTCATACAGCATGCTTTGTGGATGTATCCTGGTAAACACAACACCACCCTGCAAATATTACTTCACTCGGACCTATTATTTCATGTCTTAATGACTTTGGTCATGTGTGTTTTTCACTTCTGTTAGTTTCTCAGGCTTTGTTGGCCACGGAGTTAGGCAACATACCTTGAAGACATATCTTGGTGAGTACACCATCACTCAGTTCCCAGGTGACCAAGTGGTCTAAAACATCTGCCTTTACTGTGGGTCAGTGTTCTTACTAGGGTTTTCCTGTGCTCTTTCTCCATTTATTTACGATTCACACTTAGGTCCATTTTGCAAGCACTGATGGCCACAGAGCTTTTATGACTTTGTGTTGGCTCTCAAGGCACCTTTAACATATTATTGGCTGTATCATGCCAAGGAAATGGAAGCAAAGTACCTTTCCCAAGGCCATGCAGAGTCATCTGACCTGACCTGGTCTGGCAGATTACTGTAGTGGAGGATTTATGTTTGGTGAACACATTTCTGTTATTATTCAGAATTTTAATAAAACTGTTAATCATCTCCAAAATATGTGCAGTGGTCACTCATTATAAACCTCCACAGTATAGCACTACCCTTCTTAATATGAGAGTAAGGTAATGGATCTCTTCAAAAATTGTCCAAATTTATTTTGGTATCATTTTTATATTTATTTCACATTATTTTAGTTCTTTGTTTATGAGAACCAATTATATTGAAAACTGTGTCACTGATATACTGTATACAATCGCTTATAAGTCAAGTGCAACAGCAAACTGCATAAACCCAGAACTGCCATCACATAATGCGCCAGCAGGTCTGGGTCTATGCAGTTTGTTAGGAGTCTGTGTTGTTTGTAGTTGGACTCGACACTAGGCATATACAAAATAGTACACTCTTAATGAAAGTTACTTATTTTTGAAACTGTTTGTTTAGATCTTTATCCTTATTTCCATAGATATTAGCTTTATATCGGCAACGAATATTAAAATGAAAGAATATGGCTTTAATTATGTACTGACTCTATTTGAATCTTTACAGCCCTAAAGAAGAGCTACCCACTACCAAACTTGGTTTTTTCTCAATTTTATCTTACTCCTGGCTGACACCAATCATGTGGAAGATTTACAGGAAAGGGATTATTAGCATCACACACATGGGAATTGGAGATGTAGACAAAGCCTATGTGAATTCTATTAGGTAAAAGACATTGAAGCTCAAGAATCTGCCATCAATAATATTTGGTACCCGTCTTTTTATATACTCTAATTTTATCCAATAGACTTGAGGGAAATTGAACAATATATTCCCATATATGTCATCAATTGGCATGTTTTATTGTTGATAACAATATGCATCATGATATTATGACATCATAGAACTTTTTACATCATGATGTCATTCAGCTCACCAGATATATTTATGTGTATTGTTATGTATATCCATAGCTACCAACCCTCATGATTTTGGCGTGAATTTCACAACTTTCTTCAGCAATTCACGAATTCACACTGCATGAAAAAAATCACGAATTCCTCAATTCTCAGTTATTTTAAATTTTCCCGTTAAGTGCTAGTTGTGATATCAGCAGTTGCCGAAACGGTCCGGCACTGCAAGTCACAATATTAATAGAACTAGAGCCGATTGGTACAGTTGGCCCAGTAGCAAGCATTTTAGTGTCTTTTAATCTATATGTATAAGAGTAGCTTTACAAATGCCTTTGAAAGAAACCGGGGCCTAACCAGAATTTTTCTTCGCGCATGCGCTGCCAACACTGATTTGAATTACCTTTCGGCAGCGCATCTTGAAAACGTTTTCACCACCAAGGAAAAAGAAAGGTATTACACAAAAAGTGAAGTTTAGTTTCGGATATACCAAGAATTGGCCGTGCATTCAGCCATCAAATACCAATATACATCATGCTTTTTGCACACAGTGTGCCACAAATTTTAGCATTGGGTATGGTGGCAGAGACGATGTGAGAAAGCACATTGGTAGCAAAAAGCACATAGAGGTGTTGAAATTTTTTAGATTGACAGATTAGCATATATCTTAATTTGCTTGAGTTCACAGTTTCCGCACATGCACCGACACCACTAATCGTTCACCGTTCGACATTTCATCTTCTGGATTAATACCATTTCGTAATTAAGCTACACTGCAGTTAAAATGTTTTCACTTCCAAGGAAAAAGATTTGTATTCCACAGACAGTGAAGTATAGATTGGAGTACACTAAAATTTGGCCTAGCATTCAGCCAGCAAACATCGATGTACATTATGCTTTTCGCACAGTAGTTGGCCGTGAATTTTACAATTGGGAATGTGCAATTGTTGCTTACAGTTTACCTATCATACATATACCATGTAGTAATATTATTATATAGTACATATATGACAGATAAATTGTAAGCAACGATACGAGCCCCTGTGGGCATGTGGCAGAATGATGTGAAAAAGCACACTGCTATAACACTCCCAGCAGATTTCAGTTTTGGAGTACTTCAAGCCACCTACTCAAGTCCTGCATGTTACCAATGCTGAAGCATTCTTTGTAAGCTTTCTTGTTGAACATAACTTGTCTTTCTCAGTGAGAGTGAATGATTATTTCCTATTGTGAGGAAAAATAAGACAAACTTTAGTGCCTCCTTAGGTGCTGAAAATTTGCAACAATTTTAGTCACCAGAATTAACCAGAAGGCAGGAAGCCTGAACTGTTTTGAAAACAAATATACGATAGCCTGAGTGAGAAAGTTGAAGACTGCCACATCATCGTATCATGACAAATAGTGTGAAGTTTGTGTATATCAGTAAATTTGGCTGCAAATAAAGTAGTACATGTAATCAGTGTAAATAATGTGTTTTAGTTTTATTTTGGAATTTTCATATAATGCAGTACTGACCATTGAAGCGGATGGAATTAGTGTCATGATATGTTTCACTAATTGCACTCAAAATTCACTAATTTTTATGTATCTTTTCACTAATTGCAAATCTGGAGGGTTGGCAGCTCTGTATATCTATAATTTTTGTAACTCTTGGTACATGTGTCTATATTATGTATTGTTTTTATTCATGACTATAAATTGTAATAATCTATAGAGAAGATATGAGATATTTAATTTTTGTACACTTATATAAAATTCTATTTTAAGATATTAAGAGCGTAGATTAAGTAGGATTTATAAGTAAGTGTTGATATAGGTATTTACAAACATTAATAATAAAGTTAATAATAAGAACCTGTTTACGAGTTTGGAATTGTGTCCCATAGGACAGATATAAAAGTGGGTTCTTAGAAGAATTAAGTTATTTCCCATTTGATGGGTTAGGTCACATGAATAGGTATTTTGAAATATTATATTGAGTAGTAGGATATGTCACTTAGGGTATATTGTGACATATAGTCATAACAGACTCTTGAAGGTGTACGTAAGGAGAGAACTGAGGAGTCAGATTCAGTTTGGATTCATTCCTATTTCTGATTCTTGTTTCATATGTTAAAATCAATCTGCAGATGTGTTAGATGTTGTGTTTAGATAATTTGAGAGCAGGTATTTGTTAGGATTATTCATTGGAATTTACAAAGTGCTCATTGGAATTGAACATTATTCTGGGACTGTTGTGAACTATTCAAAGGAGTTCTGGACAATGCCATTGTGATATATACATCCAAGGATCTGAAATTCATTTGGAACATTTGATTCCTGTTGACTTTAATAAAAACTGTTAGGATTATTTTAATTCAATTCATATACTGTAACTTCCTCTTACAGTTTAATTTTTTAAATTTGATAATTAAATTATTGTTAAGTTTTACAAAACTTGTTGGTTTTGCTTCCTTCTGTTAATAAGACATAACAGTATCAGGATTAAAATTATGAATGAGTATGGAATAAAAAAAAACCATATTAATTTCAGTATTAATAATTTTTTCTAAAGATTAATGTTAAAAAGAGCATATTAATTCAATGTCAATAATTTGTTCTCAAGTGTAATGTTGAAAGACCTAGTAGTGATGTTAATTATAAATTAGAGTATATAATAAACGTGTTATTGTGTGTACACTTTTATATTGTCTGATATACCGGATTGGACATCTGCCAAAATAACTTGTCCACCAGATATATCCTACAGTATACAAACAATGACATGTAAGTATATATAGAACATGTATTAGTATACATATATGCAATAACATGCAAGTAAAATATGATAATGTGTCAGTGTACATGCAGTAATGTAAAGGTTTACAAACAGTATCACAGAAGTATATATACATATTGTAAGTTTACAGACATTGACATATAAGTGAACATATACTAATGTATATGTGTTTATTTACAATAATATACAAGTATACAATGAGTAAAACAGAAACATCAATACAATAACATCAGTATACATTCAGTTGAAAAAAGGTTGTCACTGTAACTGTAAAAACAATTTCTCACTGATGTGGCAAGAAATCTCATTGAATTGTGATCCTTTCTTTTCTTGCCTCAGTCTCAGGTCACTTGTCTTAGCCTTCCTAGAGCATAGGAATTTGTGTCATATTATAGATCTTTTAATTTACAGCGGTAAAAGCCTTATAAGCGTTTGAGACTTGACATCATTCATATCTTAGCATTCTTTGTGACAAAGATATTGGGATTAATATTTTTACACAGAGTTAGTCACCCTGTAGTAACATAAATGAATCAGGATATGTAGAGTCATTGGTGTTGTCTCAGTTGTCTATGTATTGTTTATTTGCACATCTTGGGGAAGAAGACTTGACTTGATACTTTGATGTGACTGGCATGGGGATTAATCCTATATGTGCATTCTAAGTCTCTTGGATTCAGACAACTGGTGTCAATTATTGTTGATTGTTGTCAACTAAAGACTTTGTTGGGTTTCACTCAATCATTTAAAAATTGCTCACAGATAGTGATTTGATATAAATTAAGTTGGATATCTGAAAAATATTTAACTGTCTGCTGGACTCCTATATTGCAGTTTTACATATGCCCAAATTCTGACACAGAGAACCCTGGCACATGCAACCATGATCAACATAAACCCAGATCTACCATTCCATAATTTATCTGTAGATCAGGGTGTACACAGTTTAAATTATATCATAAGAACAGCAAACAGGGTAAATCCAGATCAACAGTGACATTATGCAACAGTAGACTTGGGATATTTTGATGAAGAATTATTATTCTGCAGCGCGAACTAATTGTAATATGAATAATTTATTTGACCAAATTACATGATAAGTGACTTCTTGTCACTAACAAAGTTGCATAAAAATTCATTCACTTATATTGTTTTCTTTTTCTTTTAATCTATACTGGTTATAGACCAGAAGAATTTATGGGACATAGTTATCTCCCTTGGATATTGTTCTGCTTGTGTACTTGCAGCAATAGTAGAAAATGCTCTTTGAAGAAAATCGCAATAATTTTTCAAGTAATGTTTCAAATATTGATATAAATATTCTAGAGAAATATATATAAAAAAATAGGAAAATAGTGTAAGGCTATTTTGAGCAGCATAAATAGGGTAGTATCTCTTTAGCCTTTCAAATCATTGGTATTATCATTACTTTGATCTCTTATTCTCTTCATCTTAGGACCAATATACTATTATAAATTTTGTCATTACTAAGCACTTTCAGTCAATTCCCATTGATTTTGTATTCCTAAATCTTTTCCCCATATTGAATGTAAATAATGTCAGATTTTAGCTACATTTTTGTCGTGTCATTTAAAGCTGTAAAAGGTTTAGGTACCCATCGATCCTAATGATTGGTTACCTGGGTACCTGATCAAAAGAAAATTACATTAAATTTGAACCTGAACTGCTTTGTTGTAAGTTCATACATGCCAACCTCCAAGAGGTATATACATAATTATTACTAATATAAGTGGAAACAAAAGCATAATCTGAGCATAAAAAGAGTAATCTCTATATTACACACTATAATTACAGCATAACATATGAAAAATGTACATTTACTTTTCCTACTTACCTTCATCTGCAGTTAAAATTCGTGTTACAAATCAGCTAAATCTAAGTGGAATAGTACAAGAATACTGATACAAAACTAAATGATAAATTATTTATACACATCATTCCCTTTAACTAGTCTACATGTGTGTGTATGTGATTTGGATTTTTAACATAGCTTTAAAAAATTTTCAGACATGATGTCCCAACCCAGTCACATTATTCTGACACCAGGCCAACCAGTCCTAACACTAACATCTTAATGCTGAGTGCCTAGATAGGCAGCTATTAGTACCATTTTTTATAAGTCTTTGGTATGACTCGGCTGGGGTTTGAACACGCGACCTCCCGCATCCGAGTCGGATGCTCTAACCACTAGGCTGCTGGAGCAGTCTAGTCGACACGTGTCACTGAATGGTCATAAAGCCAAGTCCACAAATTCTGAATGCTGTATTACATCACTGTTGAATTCCTCTTTCAAAATTTTGAAAACGCTATTGATTTGTCTTTTTCCTGCTGCAACATGTTCTTCAGTTTAACAAAATCCCTCTCCTCTAACATTTTTCAGTAAAATAACATATATGAGTCATATCAATAATGTCCATTTCACATAATATTTGGCACCTTTTTTTTTCAATATAGACTGGTCTGCTACTTAAGTGTGTATCAATCTATAATGAATCTGTGACACATGGTATCAAATTTAAGAAACCCATCTTTTTCATGGAAACATGTCATGTACAATTACTATAAATAGAAAATAAGGAAACTGTTCGACTTACATAGCCAAATGGTTGCACACGTCAAAATATAAGACCAGTAGATGGAGGTCTACTTGGGATAAATGTGCAGCAGCCAATAGTCACATGATATGAGTCTTGTACTGTACTCATTATTCTGTGTCTCACTCACTCCTCACATCACCATATACAGTCTTTGATCTGAACTTGGAAACATGTTGTTTTATTTAACATGAACAAAACGGGTACCCTGTGACTAATTTTATTAACTTTGTAATTATGAATGGGCAAGCACCCATTGACAGCTTTATTGCCATTGTTAACAGTGTGAGATATGATCATTTTTGTTTACAGAATGTCTGGAGATGTTGATATCACTGTAAATAAAATCAAAATTTTTGAGATTTTAAAATAAATTTTCAGTACAGTAACAGTCAGCAGTATAGCAATATTGTGAGTAGCAGTGAGAAATTTTATTATATACCAAGTTACCATATCAATGCCATTTTCACTGAAAGAAAATGATATTGTTTTTATCTTTAAATTTCAGACTTGAAAGACTTTGGCTGGAAGAAGTACAAAGGCATGGTCCAGCAAAAGCATCTTTCACAAGGGCATCACTTCGCTTTGTCCGCACACGTGTCATAATTTCTGTTCTCTTGTTGGCCTTAGCTTGTTGTTTCAGTTTTGCAGCTCCGGTAAGTGGCTATCAACCTGCCTTAGCAATGGGCAGCTCCAGTAAGTGGCTATCAATCTGCCTTAGCAATGGACTGCTCTGCTAAGTGGCTGTCAACCTGCCATAGCAATCGACAGCTCAGGTAAGTGGCTTGCTTTCGACCTGCCTTAGCAATGGGCAGCTCCAGTAAGTGGCTGTCAACCTGCCTTAGCAATGGGCAGCTCCAGTAAGTGGCTGTCAACCTGCCATAGCAATCGACAGCTCAGGTAAGTGGCTTGCTTTCGACCTGCCTTAGCAATGGGCAGCTCCAGTAAGTGGCTATCAATCTGCCTTAGCAATGGACTGCTCCGCTAAGTGGCTGTCAACCTGCCATAGCAATCGACAGCTCAGGTAAGTGGCTTGCTTTCAACCTGCCTTAACAATGGGCTGAATCAGAAGTACAGGAAGACTCAATATTGTACTTTTCAGTGCTTTTATAGAGCGTTGGCTGTTGTTTTAGCATTCTAACTGTAGTAAGTAGTTCCCAAATGACCTTTTCACTAGCAGAATTAGAAGTATAGTCTACTGTCTTTATGCTTGATTAAAAATATTGGGCAAACTATTATGGTATATAAAAAATAGTCAGGCCCTCATTGGTGGAAACTCAACATAGCTATCAGTTTGGCATGTGTATGTTTATTTGTCTGTATGTCTGTACATCTGCCCACACATTAGATGAAGGGCAGTGTGAAATATTTTGTTCTTGCTGACTGAGCAAAAAGGGGGTCTCTTGCTGATAACTACCATATATATCTGCTTATTAGTCAAGTCCAACTGCAATCTTCACAGACCCAGATCAGCTGTTGTCTAATGCTTCAGCCAGTCTGGGTCTGTGCAGACTGGTAGCAGTAGAGGAAATAATAGAGACTTTGATCTGCCAGAACATTATGCAATAACATATAAGTGTCTATGTTAATTGTAATCAGACTTAACTTAAAGCAAGTACGTATATTATTCATAATTGTCATATCACTTCTGAATTCTTGAACTTTACTTGGAATTTACCAGTTGTCACAGTAACTACAACCAGTGTGTCAGAGGAATCATGTGGAACTGTGATCCTTACTTTTCTTGCATTTTTAGCAGGTCATTTGTCTTTTTTTTTGTAGCATAGGAAATTGGGTCATATTGGTGGGATTACAATAAAACCTGTTTTGAATGACCTATTAGTGACTACCTGTCATTTATGACCACAATCTTCATGCATGGATTGATTTTATTTTGTAAATGCATTGTTGTCAGTGACCACTAACAAAACATGACAGTGACCATGATTTCTGGTAAAAAAATGCACCTTGACACTGCTGTGAACATCCATTTTGCAAAAATAAATGAATACCGGTAACATTATTTAATCCTTTGTAACTATGTCGCTTTAGGAGTGTCTGCAGAGAAATCATAGGCCTTTCTAAAACAAAATTGCTATGCTTGACTGCATTGCAAAAACATAAATACCACTGACCTTTATTTAATCCTTCAAAGCCATGACCAGATATGAGGGTCTTTATGCTATAAAAGAAACTGAAACCTGGTTGACTCAAGCTACTGGTTCCTAAAGTCTATAGGTGATGCATGTATCCATTGTCTGCTATAGACCATAAACGAGTCAAAATTACATTCACTAACTGCCATTGTAGTGCTGATGCACTGCAAATTCCCATTACAGTTAACTGTTGCTTCTTCAAAGCTGATACAGATATACATAGTCATGTGAAAGGTTTGTATTGTTTTATCTTTTTTGGCTAAATAAATATTACTTGAATTAATTTTGCAATTTATATGATAACCTACATGTAGACATCATTATCAAATGTAAATGTTTTATGATAGATGTATGTCTTTATTGTCATACAAAATTTGAAAAATAGCTTTGAGCTGTTGAGATGAAATGATTGCAGTATTTTAAGAGAACATGAATAATGAAAAAACTAAACGTAAAACAATTGCATACATTTTCATTTCTTTAACCTGTTGCATTGTGACTCTGAAAACTGGAAATTTTGCACAAACTTATTTAGAGACCACCTGTCTTGAGTAACTGTTTTTTGTTGGCAAAAGAGGTGGTCTCACAAGACAGGTTTTACTGTATTTGAATTTACAGTGACTGACTTTGTCCTAATTGGTATCTGAGCATCTTTGTATCAGAGCTAACTTGATTAATACTTTTGCACAAGTCTTATTATTAAATTCTTCTAATTGTAATAATAATGTTAATATATGCTAATGATAATTTTTACTGGAGCAATGATCCATTTTACTTTTTGCTAACATGTTATTCATAAGACTCAAAGCCTGACATACACAATCATTTTATCTTAATTTTGCTTTTTTTGGTAGTATCATTGAATGTCACACATGAAATGGAAATAAAAAATTATTTTTTAAAAACTTTCAGGCCTTTGTACTCCGTCAGCTGTTGGCTAGTCTGAACTCGGGATTTGTGCCATTTGGATATGGCATTGCTCTGGTTCTTGGCCTCAGTTTTATGGAATTTGTAAGAGCCCTCTCCTTTGCAGGCAGCTGGTTTTTAAATTACACCTCAGGTAATTAATGATTAATTGTAATCAAATATTTTGACAAATCTGATTGATTATTTTCAAGTGTCAAATTTATGTTATTGCATTTGTTTCAATTATCAAATATAATTGTTCTGTGCATATGTGTTGATTTCAAATATAAAAATTTGGTGCATGTTTACTTTAAATATTGTCATCTTCAAGAAGGTCTAGTGCCGGGGTTGACAACCTATGGCACACATGCCACAAGGTGGCACGGCAAGAGTTTTTGTGTGACATACGAAGGGCAGCCAAAAATCTCGATTTTAACAGTGTTGCTCTCTTACTGGTGGCATGTGCTCATTCATTTTGTAATTAATCTAGAAAAAAGTGGCATGCTATGTAAAATAGGTTGCCGACCCCAGGTCTAGTGAATCAAAATGTGCAATATTAATAAGTTCTTTCTACAAGATAATTAAGTACCATCATTTAAAATTGGTACATTGCTACACTAGAATACTGCTCTGGCTAACAGTTGTTTATCATCTTGACTGAAGTTGCTGGTGGGATATAGCGATAGCAATGGCTGTCATTTTGTCTTGAGATGAGGTGGTTTCTGCAGTATAACTCGAATTTGCATTGTACTCTTCTTTTAATCAAACCTCAATATGATTCTTATGCATTGGTAGAGGCAGAAGCCTTTCAACTTTGGTGCTGCTTGGCCCAAGGTCAAAGTCACTAAAAGTGAGAATATGATTTTTTCTGTAAACTTTCCTTGGCCTAATTTTCATCAAAATTCATTGATAGATTACAGTTGGGCAATACAGCTTTTTATTGATTTGAGGCTGAAAGGTAAAAGATCAAGTCTGCTGTAGCCAACTTAGCATTTTTTTTGTTTACACTCAAGAAGTTACTTTTCCAGGATTCAGTTCTCCTCAGACTTGATAGGCAGTCCACACTTTGGCAGAATCACCTCCCTATTGGTTACTTGGTCTGGAGGGCAAAGGTCAAAGTTACTGGAGCTAAAATTGTCATTTTGGATTCGCATATGTCCACTTTCCTCAGGTTTCCTTTACCCAGTTATTGTCAACCTGATATTTGCATTGTACTTGAGGATGGGCAGGTCTCTATTGAATTTGTGATTGATAGATCAAAGTGGAAGGTTACTGGATGTAAAATTGCTGAATTAATTTTCTATTTGTAATAGCTACAGTCAGTCAGTGGGGATCAGCCAATATTTTTTGGCCATTCTTAGCCCAGAGCTTGTTGTAAAAAAATTTTTCCTACATTTGTTTGCAAGTTGAGAAAAAAATCTGCTCACATGCTTCAAATTTTACTTGCAGTCTTTTTAACCTCTTGATCAAGGTACTATAATATAAAATTATGAAGGAAAAGCTAACTGTATTTCTAATCAATTTCAACCATCCATCTTAATAAATAGGATGTTCAACCGATCAGCAGGAGTTAGGTTGGTTCTTGACGTGCATGGCAAACTCTCAAAATAGTAGAAGAAAAAGAAGGTTTCATTAGCTTTCTTTTTCATTTGTTTCTTTCATGATATCATCTGAAAATAACATGGATTTCAGTTGTTGTCATGTCTATATTCTAATGGTACACATCATTTATGAATTTGTAATAATTTCATGTTATAAGCTTGGATTGAAACCGATGATGTGCAGTTCTCAAACCTTGTAATGATACTTTCCATTCAACCCCAGTCTAACTGTCAAAGGACTATTTTCCATATTGGTTTGCAAGTTGTAACCATATGTAATACAAAAAAACACCATTATTTACATTAAACTAACCATTTCATAAATACATTCCTACAGTAAAGGTTGTTTGGCTTATTCTGCAATGACATCACATAAAGCAGTAAACAAAGTCTTGTAGTCAAGGGAGATAATGCAGCTGGTAATGTTCAACTTGGTTGCTCTACATTAGAGTATTTTAATTTACAATTATATTATATATTGGTCCACAAACTTCATGAAAAATAAAGATGTTTAAGATTGTAATATCATTGACTGAAACTATTTGTTTCTCAGAAAGATTCACTCAGTTGCTTTGAGGTCCATGCTTTTCAGTGTCTACTGTACTTCACAAATGTAAGGAGTTTAGAACACAATCTCTTTAAATAGTGATCTACATTTTATTAAATTTTACACTCACAGTTGTAAAATTTAAAGCACAATATTGAACCATAAACCTGAACATCCAGGAAATAACATGGCTTATTTTTAGTTGACTAAGATCTTTGTTATTTAGATTTGCATGGTTTTTGAAACAGTTTTCAAGATTTTGGTATTTCCATACGAATGAAGAATAATGAGAAAAGTTTTTGGAATGTTAGTTGAATCTGATGGCCATTATTATTGGTTGAATCTGTAGGTTGAGTCTAAAATTGCAGTGTGCAATTATTTTCTTAGACACAGGCCCAGGGCTGGTGGCTTAAAAAAAAAATCACAAGTCTGAACTCCAGTTCCACAAGCCAATGTCCATGTTTCCCGAATGGTCCCTATTTGTTACTATTATTTGACATGCAAGGTCTCTTTACTCACTGGATCAGCAGTGTCGATGTTTGTTAGCATGTGAAGCATGTCTTGCTTTATTCAGTTTCTCTTTACACATTTGATAAAATTTGTTGGTGCCACATAATGTGCTTAGTGTTGCATTACTTAAGTGATTCTGCCAAAACCATTGTTTAGTCAGTCTTTCCTTTTGTCTCACCTCTGTCAAAGGATGGTTGATTTTTAATCAGAGACTTGGAAGTTATCATGGACCATCTTTGATCTCTTTAATACTTATAATACTGCAAGAAAACATTCCACTTTTGGTCTAAATTCCCCAGATTACAACAATAAGGTAATCTTTTCACATCTTGTTGGGTACTCATGTTACCTTTAATCCTATTACTCAGCCATGCATCATTGCACTGGTCACAACCACTGCTATAACAGTCCTCAGTAGAATGCTTCTTGCTGGTTTCTGTAATGTGGGGATAAAACACGAAAATGCAGCCTGTTTCCAGTTGTGTACAGAAAATCTTAATTTTCAAAAGTAGTAGGTGTCAGCTATAAAACATGTGGTAGATAGGCTTAGAAAATGTACTTTTGTTCTACCACTGGTAGAATCACATTTATGTTGAAGCCAGGTCAGCACTTATTACAGGTATTCCAAGCAATTTGTTCTCCATTCATTGTTTGCATGCTTAGCTTTGTACACAGAGATTACATCTTTGATTGAAGTACAGTAAGTAGATGATCTTCATAAAGATAATGGGGATAAATATTAATAATTTACTACTCTTTCAACAACTTGAAGATAAAATTTCGTCAGAGAGATCAAAGGTTTTCTCAGGCAAATTAGATTTCTGTTTTCAGCATGCTCAATCAGTACTTCATTAAGAATACATGAGGGCCAGATCTGAAATTAGAGGGGTCCCAGTCATCTATCAGATTTGTTTTGCACTGTATTGTAAACCTTATGTCTATCATTGTAGGCTGAATCATATGTCTAGCATTATTGCACGGTAGTATGTGAAGCATTGGAAGTTGTATCTTATGTCAGACATTGTTACAGTAGTTTAAATTTTATGTCAGGAATTGTTGTTTGAATCTTGTGTCTTGCATTCTATTTGAATCTTATTTCTAGCTTAGTAGATTAAATTTATGTCTTAAATTATATGTTGACTCTTATGTCAAGTATTGCCGTTTGAATCTTGTGTCTAACATTGTATTTTTGAATCTATTGTCTAGATTGATAGGTTGAATCATTTGTCTAGCACTACCTTATGTATTGCATTATAGGTTGAATCTTGTGTCTAGCATTGGAGTTTAAATCTTGTGTCAAGCATTGAAGTTTAAATCTTGTATCTAGCATTAGACTTTAAATCTTATTTCTAACATTATAGGTTTAATCGTATGTCTAGCATTGTAAGTTGAATCAGATATTTAGCATTGTAGGTTGGATCATGTCTAGCATTGGAATTTGAATCATGTCTAACATTGTAGGTTGAATTACATGTTTAGCATTGTAGGTTCAATCATATGTCTAGCATTGTAGGTTGAATAATATGTCCAGGATTGGAATTTGAATCATATGTCCAGGATTGGAATTTGAATCATGTCTAGCATTGTAGGCTGAATCATATGTTTAGCATTCTAAGTTGAGTCATATGTCTAGCACTGGAATTTAAATCACATGTTTAACATTGTAATTTGATTCATATGTCTAGCATCGGAATTTGAATCATGTCTGGCATTGGAATTTTAATCATTTGTCTAGCATCGGAATTTGAATGATATGAATATGGTTTTAGTCATACATCTTGTGCCTAGAATGATAGTAATCTAAATCTTTTGTCTACCATTTTAATTTGAATCTTAGGTCTGGTATTATAGGACTGTTCTGCTGTTACTTTTTCTGCTAAAATATTAGGAATTAGACATGCTAAGTTTATGGTAATGTCAGTTACGCTTATTAAAAATTATGGAAGTCTTATTTTTTTAAAGAAAATTCATACAATAGCTTTGAATATTGCAGAATAATAATTAAAACTTTTCCATGAAATGAAACTTTCTACTTTTGTATGTAGGTGTGAGATTGAGGGGAGCAGCTCTGAGTCTCCTGTACCAGAAGATACTGAAGCTAAGGGGGATGAAGGATACCACATTAGGAGAGGTGGATACAATCAAATAATTCAAATTGTTATGAATGGACCAAATTTTTGGAAATCTGATGGGATATAAATGGTCATGTGATACTGATCAAGAATTTTTTATACATTGGTAAATTCTGTGGACTATGTTTGGTTCCTTGTTTCCTGGTCATTTTATGTGAAGCTTTATCTATACCAGTGCCTTACACCATAATAATATAACAACACCAAACACCCATCCACCCACCTCTATAATTTCAAATCAAAATTGTCAACCCCCTGGTTAAAATGGATCGTTTGAAGTTAAAACAGTGTAATTGCGTAGTCATTTCTACACTCAAACACTCACTCTTTTTGCAGAAGAAATCATATTGCAGGCTTTACAAACCAATCTTCAGAAATTATTGAATTTTTCTTTGACATTATTTTCCAGCAGCTGTTATAAAGACCAGGGTCATATGATGAGCAAGGAATCTTACTATAAATGGGCACAATTTTGCTTTTAAAAGCTCAAAATGTGTAGGAAGCAGGGACTTGTGCCATACACAAGCGTAATGTGAAAAATAAAGAATGGCCAGGTTTAGACAGCATCACATATGATCCTTGATAAACTGAAGAATTTTACATTTTTTGTAGCCCAGTCTGAAACAATTAATGACTCTGTGGATATGAACAAGTCCATTACTAATAAAATTTATCATTTATATATATTGAAAAGAAGACGTATGTATATGTGTGTGTATATCTATATATATATATATACATATATATATATATATATATATATATATATATATATATATATAAAATATATAAATGCAATAAACTGACAACAATCAGTGCAAAACTAGTATCTAACTAGCCTGAGCGCTTTCGACACTTGATGAGTCTTTTTCAAAGGCAAATACAAAACATAGACAAGACAAACAAATAAAACACAAAAACCATTGTGTTTGCAAAACTTTACATGACTGTTTCTACAGGAATTAAACCTTTAAATTTATTATGTTTCAACTAGTCTATTTCAACTTGTTGCGGATGCTTGAAAATATTTATATTGACCTAGACATTGACGAGCCATAACGACATCTGTTGTTTTGTGTAAATTTATGTTGGCACAAATTATGTCCAGGATATTTCCTTGTCATAGTACAGCCATGCACAAATGAAATTATTTATTTTTTGCAGGTGATCCCTTGCTGGATCCAGTGCACTTGAAAGGACTGTTATTCGCCATATGATTTGTATTCATGTTATCAACCTCGTATGGCACGATCTACCTTTGGTGTGATCTAATACCCTTTCGGTTCTGTATTTTATGTCGTGTTAGTGTATACGTTCCAAATTTTTCCTTCTTGTACAGCCATGCACAAGTGAAATTATTTATTTTTTGCACCTACATAAATTTACATAAAACAGCAGATGTCGTTATGGCTCGTCGATGTCTAGGTCAATATAAATATTTTTAAGCATCCGCAACAAGTTGAAATAAACTAGTTGAAACATAATAAATTTAAAGGTTTAATTCCTGTAGAAACAGCCATGTAAAGTTTTGCAAACACAACAGTTTTTGTGTTTTATTTGTTTGTCTTGTCTATGTTTTGTATTTGCCTTTGAAAAAGACTCATTAAGAGTCGAAAGCGCTACGACTAGTTAGATGCTAGCTTTGCACTGTTCGTTGTCAGTTTATTGCATTTATCTTAAACAAACCCTGACACACGTGATCCTTTGCTGGATCCAGTGCACTTGAAAGGACTGTTATTTGCCATATGATTTGTATTCTTTATATGTATATATATATATATATATATATATATATATATATATATATATATATAT